>PITB01021146.1:0-29665 GCA_004024585.1 Paradoxurus hermaphroditus
GGCTGTGTCAGGACCTGGGATTAGGGGTTACAGATGGGCCCTTATCTGTAGATAGAGGATGTCACAGGCACTAGGAGACAGTAGGCAGTCGGGGGCTCGCAGGCTGAGAGGACGCTGGCGTCAACAGAAGTCTAGTCCGGTCGATATCCACCTGGCCTCCCATTCACCATCTCCACTACCTTTCCAGGCCACATATTGACTGCTTTTCACACTCCATTCTGATTCCAGCTAAGCAATGATTTTCATTTCTGAGTGAGTACAGAATAAGCTCTAGGGTGCTGGTGAGCCCTTGAATCTTGCAAATGAGCAGTGTCTGAGAAAGTGGCAGAGATAACGATGCCTTCCATTTGGAGGGCCTCGACAGCCAGAAAGACACCCTGGAGAGGTGACTCCTTCTAATGGGACCCACCCTTCTGCCACTTAACCTCTCGCTTCACAGACTGGCCTCTCCTAATGCACCCGAAATGTGACATCGATCAATATGGTCACATTCAACTTGCTATTATCTTGCTGAACCTGAGCTGTCCTTTCTGTACTGATGATCTTCTCAGAGTGATTGCTCTATATCTGGAACTGGTATTTAATTATAATAACAAAAACTTAGTCTCCACCCTTGCCCTAAAAGTTGACACTTTATTCGGAAATAGCAAACCTCATTCATTCCACCCATAATGCTCTCACCACCACGCTCATTCGGCCACACACCATATTATATTTCCCTTGCCCCAAGCAACGCTCGAAAACTCCCTCTTCTCCTAATTCCCCTAAATCATCACCAGTTATTTTAAATGCTGTTGTATTAACACATTTAACTATGTTCAGACGTTCAAAATAACTATACATAAATACACCACCAAAGAAAATCGATAAAACGGACAGGGTATGAATATAGGTTAGAAAAAAACTTCCTATTAATGTGAATAAGCAAAAATATTTTAACAGAGGTCGTGGACAAGTCCTAGCCTCTTTAACTAGACGCGATAGGACATTAGTATAAGCCATTCCAGTAGTCCCCCCTCAGCTGCGTCTAAAATCTGTAGCGGATGCCTGAAATCATGGGGAGTACTGAAGTAGTGTATTTTTTTCCTTGTATATATATATATATACCCATGATAAAGTTTAACTTATTAGGCACAGCAAGAGATTAACAACAATTAACAAAACAATAACAATGCGTTGTAATGAAAGTTGACTGGGGTCTCCTTTTACACCATAACCACCCTTTTTGTAATGATGCGAGGAGATAAAATACATAATGAGGGGCACCTGGGTGGCTCAGTTGGTTAAGCGGCCCACTTCGGCTCAGGTCATGATCTCACAGTCTGTGAGTTCGAGCCCCGCATCGCACTCTGTGCTGATGGCTCAGAGCCTGGAGCCTGCTTCAGATTCTGTGTCTCCCTCTCTCTCTGCCCTTCCCCTGCTCATACTCTGTCTCTATGTCTCTCAAAAATAAATAAACGGTAAAAAAAATAAAAAAAAATACATAATGAGATGAAGTGAGGTAAATGACGTAGGCTCTGTGAGGCAGCAGTAGGCTGCTATTGGACTTCTGAAGATGTCAGGGGAGGGTCATCTGCTTCCAGACCGCAGTTGACCTCGGGGAGTGGGGGGACTGAAACTGCAGGAAGAAAAACCACAGATACGGTGGGGGTGGTGGTAGGGGGAATTACTGTATTATACCACGCACACAACTTGCATGTTACTCAGTGAAATTTGTTATGAGACTGAGGACCTTCAGATACTCAGTGAAAATTTTTTTAATGTTTATTTATTTTGAGAGAGACAGAGAGAGAGAGTGGGTGAGGGACAGAGAGAGAGAGAGAGAGAGAACATGGGCGAGGGGCAGAGAGAGAGAGGGAGAGAGAAAATTCCAAGCATGTTTCCAGCTGTCAGTGCAGAGCCCGATTTGGGGCTCAAACCCATGAACTGTGAGATCATGACCTGAGCTGAAACCAAGCTGACTGAACCACCCAGGTACCCCCTACTCAGTGAAATTTTTTAACTTCATAAAGGCAGTTTTCACGAAGAAACTCAGGAATGTAGAATTAAAAAACTGTATATTGTAAGATATTCCAAATGTAGTAAGGGAGAAACTGAAGATCTATAGTTAAAGATGCATTTTTCCATAATGTATTCATCTACGTTCGAAGGTCACAGACATCACATTTTCTTTCTTCTCCAGCAGTCTCATTTCTGGTTTCCAGAAACTGTGCTGTTTACAAAGCTGTTATCTAAAGTTTATTTTATAATTTGCTTTCAAGATCATAAATACAGTCCTTAGAATGCTGCATTCATATACATAAGTAGACAGATGCGAATGCATTTTTCACCAGAAAAAAGGGCTTCTTTTAAGAGAAACCATTCATGAAATTGTCATCTGCATTAATAGCTTACAATATCTCAGCTTATTCACTCGACTGGATCTAGATTATCATAGACTGAGTGTTTGGAAGGTGATGATTTGCAATTCCATATTTTCTATTAAATCACTTGCTACATAAACAGAGAAGGCTACAGTCAAGTGACAGCACCTGCCATGGACTATTCTGACCCAAAGAAGCACATTTCGGTTGAACCTGAGAGATCCATCAGGTTAGTGGTTGGTTGTATAGGAAGCCCTTGGGAAGAATGAGCACATTGTGAAGCTTTTGGCATACTTGTAAATTAGCTAGTGAATGCTGAAGGCAAATGGGACTTTAGCCAGTTGATGACTGACCTATTTTTAATTTAGAATTGTAAGTAGGAGAAGGGGCTGTTTATAATCAGCCAAAATCACAGTAGTGATTAAGATATGCCCTGGAAATAAATCAGGGGTTTTGCAAGTCCCCAAACATCCCAACTATTTAGTGTACTACACTCAGATGTACCAAATATCTATTAGATGAAAAGATTTCACACAACTCTCTGACTCTAACCTGCTCCCAGAGACTAAGAAAAAGACTGCATTGTTAAGCTCTGGCCTCAAGAAGCACTCTGGGACCCAACTAGAGAATCCTATCTAAAATGCAACCTGGGCGTTTTAAGAATGGCAATCACTTGATAGCACGTTTAGGGTACTGTACTACTAAGAAGTCATGTGGTAAGGGGTGCTGGTTTCCTAGGCCCCATCAGTAAGTTCCACACCGTTCAGGGATTTGAGGCTCCAGCTCCGCACTATCTGTGGAAATTATGGACAAGCATTTAATTCTGTCGCCTTGGTTTGTTGTTGAGATTTTTGTTTTGTCTTTAAATCTATAAAACAAAAGGACAAGAAAAAGGAGCCTCAACCTAGTAAATCCTAAGGTTCTTTTCTAGGTCTAAATATGTTTTCTCATCTTTCTCCTTGGAATTTGCTAATATCAGCACAACAGAGCCCTTTAGTTGTGCTAACAAGAGCTGTTACTTTAGATTCAATTCCCAAAATTAAGCAAATCCAAGGGATTCAAGAGTGATGATATGAAGGCTGGATTCAATGTTGGTGTTGCTCCCAAATAGATAAATATGTTCCTTGGCCTAGAATATGCTAAACAAGTAGCCTGATGGCCCTACTAAGTGTCCTAAAGATTCCAGACCAACTGGAATGCGGCATACTCACATACGGGGATAGAGGAAATCACAATTTAGTTTTTCTTTTCAGAAGACGTGAGTTTTAAAAGCTTCACAAGTGAGTTTGATGTGCTATCCATTTGGGAAACCACTGGGAAATGTAGGAGGTGAGGTAAAAGGTACACTTCCTTCAGATCAATAAACTAATTGTAACAATTATTTTCTTGAGGGGGTGGCGATAAATCTGGTCACAGCAAAAACATTCACTTTGCGTAAGTTCCTAGGGGAAGAAGTGTGGTTGGGAAATACCTCCTGCTCTTTCCCGGGTCACCGAGGATGATGAAAGCTACATAAGAGCAAAAAGGAGAAAGAAGGCAGCCCCTCAGCTGACCTCCCTCTAAACAGCTTTGGTGTAAGAGTTGGCGGTTACCTTGTTTTGTTTAAGTGTGAGAGCCTATTTGAAACATGATGAATCTTACAACTTCGTGGAATTCAAAAGCCTTGTTTTATAATGACGCGAATACAATATGAGAACTTTTTAACTGTGGCACTGGAGAGGAGAACCCTCCTGTATTCTGGGTTGATTTGATTAAGGAAAACCAGGTAAATTTTAACAGGCCTGGAATGTTTGGTTGCTTACAAAGCCAGACTGCTGCCATGCAGAATTTCCAAGTTCATCTCAAGTACATGACATACAAAAAAATAAAAAGTACCACAATCAGATTAAAAATTAAGTGCACAGTGTGGAAAATTGACAATGAGTTTGAAAGGATTGCTGCGGTAGGCTGAATGAATGTTCCCTAAGATGTCCACTTCCTAATCCCAGAACCTGAGAATATGGCTTTATATACAAAAGGGACTTTGCAAATGTGATTCAGGATTTGAGGTGGAGATTTTACGCTGGATTATCCAGGTGGGCCCAATAATGTAATCACAAATGCCCTGAGAAGGAAGCAGGGCGATCACTAAAGGAAAACAGGCATTGTGATGATGGAAGAAGAGAGAAGACTGATGTGGCCACAAGACAATGCCTGCCAGCAGCCTCCGGCCAATGAAAGATGAGGAATGGATTTTCTCGTGAGCCTCTGAAGAGAACCAGGAGCCTAATTTTAGCCCTAATAAAACTGATTTCAAACTTCTGACCTCAAAAACTGTGAGAGAAGAAATTTATATTAAGCCACTAAATCTACTACGGCCGACTTCAAAAATTAATACCATCACTAATGGTTATCTCAAGGATCAGAATCCAAGATCTGCGTTTGTTTTGTATGTTTTAAAAAACCAGACGCACCAAATATTTTTAAAGTAGTTTAAATATTACCCAAATCAAGGCAAGCATGTTTTTTTCCCATATACACGCCTGGTTTTAAAAACACCATAACTTAGAAAGACAGATATCATGTTTTCGTGGATCTTGAGAAACTTGGAGGGGAAGGGGGAAAAAAATAGTTCAGAGGCGGGAGGCCAACCACAAGAGACTCTTAAAAACAGAGAACAAACTGACAGTGGATGGGGGTGGGGGAGGGGGAAAGTGGGTGATGGGCATTGAGGAGGGCCCTTGTTGGGATGACCACTGGGTGTGGTATGGAAGGGTGTTGTATGTCACGGGAATCTACCCCAAAAACCAAGAGCACACTGTACACACTGTATGTTAGCCAATTTGACCATAAATTATATTAGAAAAAAAAACAGTAAATTTTTAGGGGGCAGAGAAGTAGGGATTTCCTTCAAAAAGCAAAAGGATTCTGTTGAATTACTTACTGAAGGGGCACCTGGGTGGTTCAATCCATTAAGCACCTGATTCTTGGTTTTGGCTCGGATTATGATCTCATAATTGTGAAACTGACCCCCTGTTGAGCTTTGAGCTAGGTGTGCAGACTGCTTGGGGTTTTCTCTCCCTCTGCCCCTCCCCCCCACTCACAGGCACCCAGGCTCGCACACACATTTGTTCTCTAAAAAAAAAAAAAAAAAAAAAGTATTAAATTAACGGAATTGGATCTTGTTTGTAATAGTGGTCATACCCACCATCTTATCTCAGAAGTTTCATTGTTCCTTTAACTCCCTTCAGTCTATCTTTGAGGGAGATGATGGCAAAATATGAGGACACAATCCTATCATTCCTACTTCATTTAACCTCAGTTAAAAAAAATTTTTTTTGAGATTTATTTTTGAGGGAGACAGAATATGAGTGCGGGAGGAGCAGAGAGGGAGACACAGAATCTGAACCAGGCTCCAGGCTCTTGAGCTGTCAGCACAGAGCCCGATCTGGGGCTCAAACTTGGGACCAGTAATAAATATGACCTTGACCGAAGTCAGATGCTTAACTGACTGAGCCACCCAGGCACCCCAAACTCTTACTTTTTAAAATGTATTTAAGAGAGAGAGAGAGAGATCAGGGGAGGAGCAGATGGTGAGAATCTCAAGCAGACTCCTTGTTCAGCACAGAGCCCGATGGGTGGCTACAACCCACGACCCTGATATCATGACTTGAGCCAAAATCATGAGCTGGACACTTGACCCATTGAGCCACCCAGGCACCCCTAATCTCTTACTTTTAAAGCATTTTTAAAAAATTAACATTTTCTTACTACCCTCACGGATATAAGTGCAGGATGTCAATTGTATTTAACTTTTGGAAATGCAGGTTGTCAAAATTTAGTATTCTCTGCCTAATTACATTAGGTTCTCACATTTGATATAAACCTTTGAGTACTATAAAAACAAATGTAAAGAGCAGAAAAATAAAAAAATGAAGCAGTTAGATTCCCAGTTCACATAAAATACCCAGGCATCCCCAAATGTTAAGAGTGAGGATCCTAATCGAATCTTTTAGATGAGTAATCTAACCCTCTAGTGGATTCACATGGCAGTTATCTGGTTTCATTATATAGCACACTAATAATGCCTATTTTTTTCAGAAACCACACTTAGATCTTTAGACCATCTCATATAAGTGGCTAAATATGTTAAATATCTGTAGTGTCTGCTTAGTTAACAATTAGCTGCAATTCGAGAAATGAAAATCAACTACTTTTACTTAAAACATTTACATAGCATGGAAGAACACCAAGAGACCTTTTTTAACTATACTCAAGAAGTATTCAAAAGGTATATATTTAAAATGTAGGGGCGCCTGGGTGGCTCAGTCGGTTGGGCGGCCGACTTCAGCTCAGGTCATGATCTCACAGTCTGTGAGTTCGAGCCCCGCGTCGGGCTCTGTGCTGATGGCTCAGAGCCTGGAGCCTGCTTCCAATTCTGTGTCTCCTTCTCTCTCTGCCCCTCCCCTGTTCACGCTGTGCCTCTATGTCTCTCAAAAATAAATAAACATTAAAAAAAAATAATAATAAAATAAAATGTAGAATTTGTGTAAATAAAATTATAGGAAGCCTCAGGCAAAAAGCCGTCATCACAGTGGGGCAAAATACCCAGGGAAAAAATAAATTAGTTCTATTATAATGAATTTCACATCAGTTAGTATGTTTAAAACTATAACATGACTCTTGCTAACAATGTAATCATGGATTACTTAGAAAAAAATTTTTTTAACGTATATTTTTGAGAGAGAGAGAGAGAGTGTGAACAGGAGAGGGGCAGAGAGGAAAGGAGACACAGAATTTGCAGCAGGCTCCAGGGTCTGCACAAAGCCCAACGCAGGGCTCAAACTCACGTACCGTGAGATCATGACCTGAACTGAATTGGACACTTAACCAACTGAGCCACCCAGGTGCCCCGTGTAATCATGGATTTCTAATTTGATTCTGATATTAAAAAGCATTAACTCATTAAGAATTTAACTGAGAAAATGAGAAATGCAAAGTTAATACCTCGAGTCAGGGAAAATGTACATACACAAAAGAACTAAGATACTTACAGAAAAATAAAAAAAAGTTAGCTACTTTCCCAAATATGGTAAGAGAGAGTTCAGAGTAAGTTGACTATAGGAGCAAAATTCATGGAAAGTTTTAACTTTTGCATCTACATTGGATAAATTAAAAAAAAAAAAAAGTGTAGCCTAACCTCCTTATTGCACAGAACTGTGAGTTTTCTTTTCCTCCTTTCTTAGAAGATTTGCAGTAAAAATCAATCTTTTGTCAGGCTAATTTTTTTTTAATACCACTTATGTATATACATGTGTGCTTTCAAAATTCTGTAAAGAGTATTCTGTAAGTATTAAGAGTATTAGGTTCTCTACCTAGTACATTGAGTCAATTTCATGGTACAATGAGTATGAATAAGACCTCAATATGAAAACAAAAACAAGCCTACAAACTGATGTTTTCCTTTTTGGGGTAGTTTTTTTATGATCAATTCCAAACACACAGTACAGGGAAAATAGAATGAGTAAGAAAAAACATACTTTATTTCCCCGTTAACACCAAGTCATATTATTCAGAATGTGTTTCAATATACTTAGCCAGATCACCAATCCCAGCCATGGCCTTAGTTCAAATGTTTACTATGAAAATAATCAAGCAACAGAAATCCATTGTGACACCGTCTAGAGAGAACAGCTACATTGCTATATATAATTTATTAACTTAGTAGTTTAGTCTCTCGATATTTAGCAAGTTTGTGTAAAAATTACTATTCCCATTGGTTTATACTGACATTAATATAAATGCATAATTTCAAAGTCAACATTGCTTTCACTATGAACATAAAACTTCTTAAAAAGATAGTTAGTTGTGGGTTAAAGTAACAACTGGCTGCTGGGATACCACTGCTCAAGGCCAAATACACTGCCAGGTTTGGAAATGCATAAATATATACACAAACACTCAGTTTGCTACTATTTCCTACATTTTTGCTATACGTCCTTTGTTGTGTATTATGGTATAAATTATTACCTCGAATTTGAAAAAAAAATCAAGATGAATACATTTTCATCATCATTTCAAAATAATCCTTTTAAATGAAAAAGTTCTCATTTGTTAACTCTGTTCAAGAGATGGACTTAAATATTTTCTTCACTACATGTGAAATTGTTTTGCTCTTAGTGCCTCATTACAACCAGTTTAGCAATAAGACCTCCAGTGCTTTGTTAAAAATTGCATTCAGTAGATTTTAAGGTTGTAAAATCTGTAGTTGAATCTTTCTTAAGATACTGAATTATAACGAAGTCCAAAAAATGTACGACCATTCATCAACACCCTTGGAAGCTGTGAATTATTGCAAAAAGACTCACATGTGCATATAATTCAAACATAAACTTTGTGGGGAAGGGACGTAAAATAAATACTACGGTATTTTTCAACTCTTTAAATGTTTCTTAGATGAAAAGATTAATATTACTAAAAGGAAGAATCAAACTATTTTAAAGAGTACTTTCCAAGTAATTAGAACAACTTTGCAAAACAAAGACAAGCAAGAGCCTATGCCAATACATTTTTCCTGTAGTGTAATGTAATTGCTAATATGAGGTATAATCTGTAAGCAGTTAATACAAATATAAATAGGTATAAGCCACACTAAATCACAGTCTGGTGAAAAGCTTCTCAGCTAATGTAGTTTGGGTGAGGAATTAAGTGAAACAAGAAGGGCAGGCAGGTTTCCAGTGGGAACATCATTTACATGCCTTATCATTATCATCATCTTGTATCTAACAGTCCATTGCTGCAGAAAGGTAAACCCTTTCCAAGTATGCTGGTCTAGAATATACTTTGTGTAGCACAAGAAGATATTTAGGTATGACTAATACTTCATATGCATTTATATTTGGATTACACACATAATCATATGTGTATCAAAAACTATAAACAGAATTTGAAAACACTTTCATCTCATTTTTGAAAAGTTAACAGTTAAGACTGAACTATGTACTACAGAATTTTCTAGAATATCTAAAATCGGGGTAAAACCAAAGAAAAAATTACTATTTCTTTAGTAAATGGCTTGTGCGAAACCTCGAGCTCATTCATCTTTTCACAGACGGGCTTATCTGATGAGGATTGTGATCCAATGATTGTTTAGCAGCAATTTTACCAAACTGTAAATTCTTTTATTAACAGGCATTATAAACAGATAATACTAATCTTATTTAAAAACCATGAGTGCCACACTGGTGAATATACAGCTCATGAATAACTTAAAAAGTATTTCCCATTTTAAAAGGCAACACTCAGCATACAAAAACTTATACTAAACAAAGAAACTATAATATGGATACATGATTGATGTGTCTAAACGATATATATACAGTACATAATTACTGTTAATTATGTGATCAGTACATTTTTTTCTATAGGATTCCCTTCAGGCTTCACTTTCCCCAGAAACTGAATTCTGAACTTCCTCTTCTAAAATTGGTACGATCAGGTTATCCTTGGACATCAAATTATATTTCATCACAAATTTAGTAAACCGGTGACACAAAAATGTTTCATTCTGTAAAGAGGAAGAAAAAAAGATATTTTACTATTCAAAACCAAAAAAACCTAGATATAATATCAATGTATATTATTATCATTCTGATAAGAATGCATCAGGGTAATGAGTGAAATATACTTACTTCATATTCATCAAATATCTGCCGATGATGAAAATAAGCATGTGAAAATATTCTGTAAATCCTACGGCATACTGATCCTAGTTTTGCTACAGATGATTCCTTTATGCTAACCCTAGAAATAGGAAAGAAATCAGATTCATAGAGCTGGACAGATCTTAGGAACAATGTTGTCTAACCTTCTCAATCCACAAGTGTGGAGGCTTAAACCTTGGGGAAGAAAGTGACCAGGGCAAGGTTACAATACTAGTAAGTGGCAAGAGCAGGACTAGGACCCCTGTTCTTTATTCCGGGGCCAGTGCTCTTTCTATGTAACCACAGTGCCTAAGATATTCAATTCAGTATTTTAAGTTTTGAGATTTTGTTAAAGTTCAATACAATTAAATCCCCAACAAATCAAAATTTACATTTACGTTATGTTACAAAACATAACATTTACACGTTAATACTTTGCGAAAAAACTACTACTAAAAGGAATTATTGCTTTATTCTACAGAAATTTGATTTTTTCAAATAAAAAAATGCTTGCATATTTTTGATATGAAAAAATGTATATAGGACACTGAAGCAAAAAATAATAATTTTTAACATATTTTATAAGAGTTCTTTGAAGTTGATATTTGAGGGGAAAAATCCTCTAAATCTATCCATCTGATAATAAGTAATTTAATAGAATAAAAGGCCAGTTACAAACTTCACTAATAATATACTACAATATGCACAGGCTTCTTCCCAGATCTTAAAAATCTGTAAGCAAGGATAAGGAATCCTTCAAAAACAAGCAGTCCAACTTAGGAAATTCTGTTCTTCAGGCATGCTGTGTACGAGGAGGCTAGCTCTGTCACAGAGACGCAAAGAAGTTAAGTGTGTAAATACCACAACTCTCAAGTAGGAGAGGGAGACCCTGCAGAATGAAGCACAGCAGCAGGAACTGCCCTTGACTAAACTGACCTGTGAGCTTTGTGAGCCAAATCCTGCTGCTACAACCTTTACTTCAAACTTTGAGTAATTCTGAACTAGCTAAATATACAACAGCAACAGCAACAACAACAACAACAAGTTTAAAGAACATAATTCATTAAGCAGCAACCTAGTTTGTTTTAATAAAAACATCATATTAAATTAAATCCAAAAAGTTTAACACCATGTTTCCAAGTTTTATTTACCTGCTGGGAAAATATTTATTGCTATTCAGAAGACATGCAGCACCATCAAGTGTGTGTCTAGTATAGTCTATTGCAGGACACTATAAAGGAAAGGATACAAAAAATGCATCAACACAGAGCGCTTACATGAGGTCTGTTATGATACACTTGTCTTAGTTTAAAAACATGAGCATGTTTGAAGAAAAACATCTTACAATATCAGAATGACTGTAAAATTCAATGTTATAACAACAAAGTTACATTAAAAAAGTAAAATCAGGTGAAATTAATTTTAATGACATAATTTATCTCTATATACCAAATTATGTCAACATATAATTGATATAAAAATTATTAATGAACTTTGGGGTATTTAAAAATTAACATGTAATTCACATATAAAATTTCTCTTTTTTTAAATGTTTATGATTTTGGCGGGGTGGGGGAGAGAATCCCGAGGCTCCACACTGAGCCCTGATGTAGGGCTCGATATCACAACCTGAGCAGATGCTTAACCAACTGAACTACCCAGGTGCCCTGGCAAAATTTCTCTTTTAAAATGTACAACTCAGGGGCACCTGAGTGGCTCCGCTGGTTAAGCATCTGACTTCAATTCAGGTCATGATCTCGTGGTTCATGAGTTCAAGACCCACGTTGGGCTCTGTGCTGACAGCTCAGAACCTGGAGCCTGCTTTGGATTCTGTGTCTCCTCCTCTTTCTCTCAACAAAAAACATTTAAAAAATAAAATGTACAACTCGGAAGTTTTTAGTATATTCACAAATTTATGCAACCGTCATCAACTACATTTCTGAACATTTTCATCACCCCAAAAAGAAACCCCAGTATCAATTAGCAGTCACTTCTCATTCTCTCCTCCCCTAACTTGAAGCAACAATTAATCTACTTTGTCTTCCATGTATTTGCCTATTCTAGATATTTTCTAAAAATGGAATAATATGTGGCCTTTTGTGTCACTGAGCATGTTTTCAAGGCTCACCCACAGTGCAGCATGAATATTACGTTTTTTCTTCAATTCAAAATCTTTTTAAACTTTGTTTACAATATATATAAAAATTCTGTAATCCCTTATAGACTTCATTCTTTTCTATGGCTGAACACTACTCTGCTGTGCGCATGTATCACATTTTGTTTGTTCACTTATCTTCAGTTGATGAAAATTTGGTCATTAGATGTTTGGCTGTAATGAATAATGTGACTACAGGAGTGCATGAGTTTTGTATGGACATATGTTCTCATTTCTCTTAGGTATGTACCTAAAAATGAAACTACTAAGTCATATGGTAATTATATTTATCATTTCAAGGAACTTCCAAACTGTTTCCCAAAGTGGCTACAGGATTTTATAGTCCTATCAGCATTGTATGACGGTGCTCCTGTCTCCACATCCAGGCCAAACCTAGTTATTAGCTTTTAGATTTTAAGCATTCTAGTGAGTGAAGTGTATGTCATTGTAGGGTGTGTCTTTTCTTTTCCATTAAAAAAAAAAATGGCAAAATATATTTAAGATGAATTTTGCCATTTCAACCTTTTTTTTTTAAGAGCGAGAATGTGTGGGGGAGGGATAGAGATCGAGGGAGAGACAGAATCTCAAACAAGCTTCCATGCTGACAGCAGAGAGCCCGATGGGGGGCTTGAATTCACAAGCCATGAGATCATGATCTGAGCTGAAGTCATACACTTAACCAACTGAGCCACCCAGGTGCCCCCTCCTCCATCCCAACCTTTTTTAGATGCACAACTCAATGGCATTAATTACATTCACTATTGTACAACCATTACTACTATGTGTTTCCAACCAAAGGTTTTTCATCATCCCAAAGAGAAACTCTATAAACTATTAAGCAATAGTGTCCCATGTCAACTATCCCCCAACCCCTAGCAACCTCTAATGTACTTTCTGCATCTATGAATTTGCTCTTTATAAATATTTCCAGTAAGTGGAATCATGTATTATCTGTCCTTTTGGGTCTGGCTTATTTTACTCAGCATAATGTCCTCAAGGTTTGATGATTAGCTCCTAATCTGTTAGTTACTATTATTTCCTGAGTGCACAATTATTCCAAGAGTTCAGAAAATATCTTTCAAGATTTTCTTTTGTATTTACAGAAATCCCTTTGCATAAAACTACCACCTGAAGATTCCGCCATCATTCATCCCCTCCTTGATTCATGGAGCTGGTCTTCAGTAAGCAATGTTACAATTTTAAGACTCAGTCACAGGAACCTAATGCTGATGATCATCCTAGCTTACATTTAATATTAATCAAGAAAAAAGCAGATATGACAATGACAGTCTATATAAATCTCATAATACATCACAAACTGGGTATCTTTTCCACTCTAAAGTAAGAATAATGTCATTTTTACTATCTGCCATAATGAAACTAGCCTTCTTGATTCAATTTCCTAATTGCAATTATCACATAATTCACTATACTATGTAGTCAATTTCAATAAATTATCAATAAAATGGCTATGTAGATTTTCCCAGATATAAAATGATACACAATCTTAATATTGCTTCAATTAACTAACACAAAAAAAGTAACATCCTGAATGAAATCAGTCATCCAAATAAGTACTAATTGCTTAGACAGGTACCAGATACTCCTTATTTTGGAGAACTTGCCTTTTCAAACAAAAGAACATCAGATGTTAATTTTGCAACTAGAAGGTCATTTGTCTTTAAGCCTTAGAGGTCTAGCAAGAAAATGATCATTTGACGGTCTATAATTCTGGAGAAATGACCTAAACCCAATTATTTTCAATGAGCTTAAGTATCAAAAATAAATAAATAAATAAATAAAAGTACTACAGATTAAATGGGAATGCAGATCAAGACAAATGCAATGCATAGTTTAAACAAACTAGCTGTAATTTTTGAGGTAACTAAGGAAAACTGAATATTTACTCGATATTAGATAATATGAAGGAATTACTTGTAACTAAAAATGTTCTACAAATAATTGCTACTTCCTATACTTTCACCATGACAAAAACTAAATGAGGGGAAAACAACATGAATAACTTTTTCAATGTAGGACCAATTATGGAATGGGAAATCATTATGGTGGGTTTCAAATAAATAGTAAGAAATATAAGGGGTGCCTGGGTGGCTCAATCGGTTAAGTGTCTGACTCTTGGTTTTGGCTCAGGTCACAATCTCATGATTGTGAGATCAAGCCCTGCAACGAGCTCTGTGCTGACAGTGCAGAATCTGCTTGAGATTCTCTCTCTCCCTCTCTTTCTGTCCCTCCCCCCCGCTCACACAGAGATACTCTCTCTCTCAAAATAAACAAACTTAAAAATATATATATTAAAAAAAGTAGGGAAAAAATACTGACCTATAAAGTTAAAAAGCCCAAAAGCAACATTTCTTTAAAAGATAACGCATCAACTTGTAATTACCAACAGTTATTCCTAACAAAAGAAATTGTGCGGCATCTGGGTGACTCTGTCAGTTGAGCACCAGACTCTTGATTTCAGCTCAGATCATGATCTCATGGTTCAAGGGACTGAGCCCTACGTCAGGCTCTGTGCTGACGGCATGGAACCTGCTTGGGATTCTTTCCCTCTGCTCCTACCCCTGAGCACGCTTTCTCTCTCAAAATAAATAAACATTAAAAAAAATATAACTGAACCAAAAAACTAAACATGTATATCATCCATTATACATTAGATATCAGGAGGATATGGTAGATGTTATTCTGTAATAGGCAATGAATCATAAAGTGAGTTCTAGCCTATGATATTATCCAATTATGAAGAACGATAATAATTATAAATCCTAAAATAGCACTGTGGCAATAAACTTAAAACAAAGAACTCTAAACCAAACAGCAAAATAAACAGTGAACTAAAACACTAAAAATTTATCGACCACTCTCTTGGAGAGATTTCGGTGATGAGGATTTTATTAGTCATTCTATTTCATAATGTCTCACCTCTTTTGGAGTTTTATGAGCTGCACAAAGAAAAATCCATTGTTCAGTGGCTGTCATCTGAGTACATGTATCTGGATGGCATTCACTCTGTTAGGAATAGTTACATTTCTTAATATGTAAAACACTGAAAAAATTTACCATTTGGGTTACTACACTCCTATGCAAAACTACAGAATAATTAGAAATGTTGGGTAAGTCTTTGGAAGGACCTAAAGTTACAAAAACAGAAAAAATCAGAACTTTCAATAACAGCTTAACTTAAAGAAAGTATTACCTGAAGTTTGACAGCAAGTCCATTTAGTTCAAGACAGAATTGCCTAAAAATGCAAATATATAAATGAAAAGTCTTATCCATTCTCTGTATTATTTTTAGAATATTAATTGTAAAAACAGAATCCCACCAGTACCATCCTTCCTTACTCGTCACCACTGTCAACACCATCTGAATTTACATGGCGTATTTTGTACAATGCATACAGATTAGTAAGCAAAACCCAAAACTAACAACCCTAATAATGTCTGACATCAGCCTTCAGTGATCATAATTATATACTAGAGATTGGTATAATTTTTCTGAATTTGGAAACAGGTACCAAAATGCTCAGGAAGTGTATGAATTTTTTTACTAGGTCATTCTCCTAAAAATCTATTCTAATAAAATAATCAGAAGTGCATGCAGATAAATGTACAAAGACATTCACAGAAAATATAAAAATTTTTTGAAACATTCCAAATAATCAGCAATTGCAGAGTAGTAAAATGTTGGTATATACATAAATAAAGGATATATATTTATAGTCACAGTAAGATTCCAGTTATGTAAAACATGTTTTTACTTATCTAAATACAAACATATATATAGAAAAAAACTAGATGTTTTAAATACCTGTACATTTTATAAGTTTTGTTCTGATTACAAACATGCTCCTTGTGAAAACTTTAAATGTGATCAAATATATAATGTACAATAAGGTCTTTCGTAATTCCACCACCTCTTCCCAAAAGTTAATTATTATTTACATGCAAATTTGATTTTCTATGCAAAGATTAAACAATTCTTGGAATATAGTAAGTATTCAAAATATAGTTTTTAATAAATGAAGAATGGAGGAAACTGCATAACATCGAGATCAGCATTTTTAGACAAATTTGTTATTTTTTATGAAAAGACCATTAATCCTGTATGTCACTAAGATAACTTACTTTAATAGCTATCAAAATACTGAACGCATTCCCTCTAAAAATCTTACCAAATTAGTTAATCACTATTATGTTTATCCAACAAATGAGAACGGTCTGGTTCCCTAAAAAAGCAAAGCTAAACCCTACTTAGTTAGAAGATAAAACCCAAAAGGGAAAAAACAAACAAAAAAAACCCCACACATATATGAAAGATATATACATAGATAGATAGATAGAAGATATAAATATATATAGAAGAAAGCAAATAAGGAGTCAAATTTTCAGTTGTCTGTAAATGTATTTCCTTTCCAGATCCCTAACAATAATGTTGTTCTTAGATCACAAAAATAACACTATTTCTGAATCACCACATCACCCTCTACTGCCCCATATCTATAGGCTGCCTGCCAAGTTTTGAGTTGTTTTCCACTAAGTGGTAATAAAGACAGGTGGTGAAAAATAAGTTTCTCATCTAGTTTAACTCACGTATGGCCAACAGCAAAATTAAGCTAACTGATTTGGCAGTGTGTATGGGTACAATCTGTGGCACACAGTGCAAATCTAACAACTTCCAGTTAATTCGGTATAGGACTAACATATATACTTGTGCAGCTGAAGCCAAAGCTGAAATCCAGCCTACATCTCTAAGCCATGCATCCTGGCACAGGACTGAATCCACTCAAAAGAAGGGCCATCTCTTCTAATTATAAAGATTCCATACAGGCTAGTGAGAGATTTGAATGAAGTCCCAATAATATCATAATATAATCAACTATATTAACCAATGAGAGCAAGTATTAATCCTCAAATCAGTTACATCAAGCACATGCAAAAAATCAAAAGCTACTTTTGAAATTCTTCTTGGTCAACTATAAAGATGTATACACTATGATGAAGACACAAGAGAATATATATGTGATATTTAATACATAAATACAAAACCAAAATAAAGTGGCTAACAGGAAAAAAAGTAAAAATAACAGCACCAGGACAAATGGAATGTACATGAGGAAAATTTTATAAGTTTTGTATATGGCATATTTTATAGTCTAATTAAATATGGAGGAAAAGGTTTTCTTAGATCTGAAATTAAAATCTTATATACTAAAATCAGCCCTTGATTGTTAGGAATTATGCTTGTAGTGAAAAAAAAATCCCCACTTATTTCCATCATTAATCTTAACAGGTAAGTAAGTCGTCATTTTCGAAGCTGATTAAAATAAGGCAGAGGGGCACCTGGGTGGCTCAGTTGGTTAAGCGTCTGACTTTGGCTCAGGTCATGATCTCATGGTTCACGAGTTCAAGCCCTACATCAGGCTCTGTGCTGACAGCTCAAAGCCCAGAGCCTGTTTCAGATTCTGTGACTCTCTCTCTGCCCCTCCCCTGCTCACACCGTCTCTCTCTCTCTCTCTCAAAAATAAATAAACATTAAAAAAAAATTTTTTTTTAATCTTGTTTTTTGAATGTTTGTTTATTTTGAGAGAAAGATAGAGTGTAAACAGGGGAGACGCAGAGAAAGAGAGAGAGGAAGACACAGAATTGGAAGCAGGCTCCAGGCTCTGAGCTATCATCACAGAGCCTGACGTGGGGCTCCAACTCATGAGCTGTGAGATCATGACCTGAGCCGAAGTTGGATGCTCAACCAACTGAGCCACCCAGGTGCCCCTAAAAAATTTTTTTAATAAAAAATAAAATAAAATAAAGCAGAGAATATATGCTAAAGTGCTATTTTGATTTATAAGAATGAGAAAGTATCTACGTATTCACACTTTCAATTATCATGCATTGAGATGTGTTTTTAAAAGTCTATGTCAGGGGAACCTGACTGGCTCCGTTGTTGCAGCATGCGATTCTTGATCTCAAGGTTGTGCATTCAAGCTCCATGTTGGGTGTAGAAATTACTTAAAAATAAAATCTTTAAAAAAACTAGATCAAGTAGTCAAGTGATTTGTCCAAGAAACTGAGAGAGTACAAAGAAGTCTTAGCATCCTGAAATTGCTCAACTGTTATGGCAAGATATTATGTCTTAGCAATGTCTAGATAACAAGTCTGTAGCATAAACAAAACAAAACCCATCAGACAAAACCAAACCAAACCAAATCAAACAGAAAAACAGTGCCCAGTCTACAATTTGTGGCACTCATCACAGAAAAAGTGGTCTAATTTATTCAGGGAAAATCCTATTTCTATTTCATTTATTATTTAAAAATTAACTTAAAAAGTAACAAACCCTAATGAACATCTATCTCATGCTACATTCTTGATATTTAACCTACCAACTCATCTCAGCTCCCATTTACAGAGAAGCTTGTAACTTCAAGAAATAACTTAGTAACTTCAGGATTAAGCTGCTTTTATTTTTTAAGTTTTTATTTTTATTTATTTTGAGAGAGAGCGACTGCATGCAAGCAGAGAGAGAGGAATAGAGAGAATCCGAGAAGTCTCCAAGATGTAGGATGGAGCTTGATTCAGGGCTCATTCTCACAAACCACAAGATCACGACCTGAGTCAAAAGAACACTTAACCAACTGAGCCACCTAGGATTAAGCTGCTTCTAAAGTTAACTCTTGTTAACTAGTCATTTACTAGTTATCAATTTTCTCATGAAAGGGCATCATCAAAAGTTCCCAAACTCCTTCAGAATTAATTAATTAATCTTCATTTACCACAGGGAAGACTGAAAGTTCACAGTAGTTAATAGGCAACTCATCAGACACCAAGCCTAGACTAGAACTTTGTTGTGTTCCTTTATAGAGAAATAAAGTTTATCATGAATGGAAAAACAGGAACAATGCATTTGTGGTTAAGGGATAATTTGTGGTTAAGAAAAACTGTTTGGGGCTTCTGGAGGGCTCAGTTGTAAGCATGCTGCCAACTTGATCTTGTTGGGTTTGAGCCCTACGTTAGGTATAGAGATTACTTAAAAAAAAGAGGCAGGGGAGGTGCCTGGGTGGCTCAGTTGGTTAAGCATACAACTTCAGTTCAGGTCATGATCTTGTGGTTTGGGAGTCTGAGCCCAGCATCTGGCTCCATGCTGACAGTGTGGTGCCTGCTCAGGATGTTCTCTCTCTCCCCCATCTTTCTGTCCCTCCCCCACTTGCGTGCGTGCTCTCTTTCTCTCCCTCTCAAAAATAGATTTTAAAAAAATAAATAATTATGTAAAAAGATAATAATGCCCAAATCCATAAATGTAGAAATCAATCAGATCAGTAAATAACAAAGTTGAAGACTTTATAATACTGAAAACACAAAAGCTTTAAAATTTGGCTTTTTAGGGGCGCCTGGGTGGCTCAGTTGGTTGAGCATCCAACTTCGGCTCAGGTCATGATCTCACGGTTCATGAGTTCGAGCTCCACTTTGGGCTCTGTGCTAACAGCTCAGAGCTTGGAGCCTGCTTTGGATTCTGTGTCCCCGTCTCTTTCTGTCCCTCCCTGGCTCACACTTTCTCGCTCTAAAATTTGGCTTTTTAGTCTGCAATTATATAATGATTTTATTTATGGTTATAATCATCATTAAAGGTTATTTTTACTAATAGAAATACTACTACTATTTTGATTATCATAAAGACTTACCTTAAATGTTCATATTTCCATACGCCTTCATCTTGGCCTTCAGGTGGTTCAAGAATTTTGTCGATATTGGAACAATCTGCTCTTATGTTCTGTTGAATATACTATAATAAAAAAGTTTTCATAGTTAATTAAAATACTACACTACATGGTAAATCTTAAATATATTTAATTTTTGAATACATGATTGCTCCTATGTTTCAACGTTTTTGGGTTATACACAAAATAGGAAATCAAGTACAGAATCATAGTCACTAATTCAGAAAAAAGGAGGTAACCCTTACCTATGCTTCTCCAACTCAACTTCTTTGGGGTAAGAGATATCAGATAAATGCAGATACAGTACTCACCAGGATTGGATGTGGGATCAAAACTGAAACTGATTTTCTTAAGGACATAAAATGTAACAGTATAATTGTGGTATACAATACATGATTCCATTAATATGACTTATCTAGAATAGCCACATCTATGGAGACAAAAAATAGTTGTTTAGGACTGGAGAAAGAAGGAGAGACAAGACAAAGGAGAATGGAGATAACTGCTAATGTGAATGAGGTTTCTTTAGGTGGAGAATAAATATGTTCTAAAATTAAACTGTGGTGATGGTGTACAACCCCATGAATACACTAAAAACCATGAATGTGTATTTTAAATGGGTGATTTTATGGTATGTGGTGTCTAATAAAGTTGTTTAAAAAAAAATGACTAGCAGAAAAGCTAAGTTAAAAAAAGGCATGGACATTCACTTTTAATTTAAATAAAATTAAATAAAAATTTCAGATCTTTTAAATTTTTCATGCAATCTATGATTTAAATAATCTAAAATTTGAACACGCTAAATAAGACTAAGATACCTAATTACAGAAACTTAATAATACATGGCCTTGTTATGCTAATCTATTTTGCCTATTTTCAGGCAACCTTTCTTGAAAATTACTCTAATGTCAAAAGCTTGCTCAAAAGATTTTAATGATTCCCTAATGTCTAAACTACTCTCCCTGATTTTCTGACCCCTCCCAAGTTCCAAAGTTCTGCATGAAATTGATTTTCTCCTCACGTAGACAGAATCAAATTCTTTACCTTTTCCACCAGCTACCTCAAATTCCATACAATTCTTTCCAAATTCCCTTTCCCCCTAAACACTTGTCTTTCCTAATGATTATAGTGCTCACAGAACGATTTCCTACCTCATTTGTCACTATATAATCTAAATTAGCAATTTATCTATGCACTTTTATCTTTCCTACTCCCATTATACCATCTATAGAACCCTTAAAAACATTTAATAAATAGCACTTATTTATTTTTGAATGCGTCCCTCAACAGAGACTTAGTTTTGTTTTAAATTTTCATATTAGGACCTGGCACATAGGAGGTTTTTAACAAATCTTCATTGTCTTTTACTAAACTACATTACTTGAAATCAAGGATAAAGATACTAATTATCTGAAATGTTAAAACCATAGAGGATTAAGGATGGAAAATTTACCAAAAATGGAGTGGAGACCCTGATTCTTTAGTATTCTCTGGAGATCCCCACAAAACAGTTTGGTAGATAGGCACACAAAAATATGTTCTCTGCAATACAGTTGGTTCATAATGAGTACCAATTCTTTAACCAGATGTTTAGTAACTGAATTTACTCAAAATTATTAATTTTTTTTTAAGTAGAGTTACAAGTTGTCAATCTTCAGGGAATCTAGAATCCTTTTATTAATGATAATACATGTAAAATAAGAGAACAGGGGCGCCTGGGGGGTGTCTGGGTGGAGCAGTCAGTTAAGAGTCCGACTTTGCTCAGGTGATGATCTCATAGCTCCTGAGTTCAAGCCCTGTGTCAGGCTGTGCTGACAGCTCAGAGCCTGGAGCCTACTTCGGATTCTCTGTATCTGTCTGCCCCTCCCCTGCTCACGCAGTGTCCCTCTCTAATATAAACAAACATTTAAAATAATTAAAAAAAGAGAGAGAGAGAGATAGAGAACAAGGGCGCCTGGGTGGCTCAGTCGGTTGAGTGTCCTGCTCTTGATTTTGGCTCAGGTCACGATCTATCTCATGGTTTGTGGGTTTGGGCCCCATTTCGGGCTCTATGCTGACATAGATCCTGCTTGGGATTCTCTCTTCTCCCTCTCTCTCTGCCCCTCCCCCTTCCATGTGTGTGTACATGCTGTTTCTCTCAAAAATAAATAAAACTTAATTAAACAAAAGAGACAGAAGAAATCCTTAACTTTGAAAGAAAGCAAAAATGTGAGTCTTCCATACTTTTATGGAAATAGAGACAGCTATCATTTAAAATGAGCTAAGAAAAGTAAATGTCCTAGTAGCAGCTGAGTGGCTCAGTAAGTTAAATGTCTGACTCTTGATTTTGGCTCAGGTCATGATCTCATGGTTTATGGGACTGAGCCCCGCATCGGGCTCTATGCTGACAGTGCAGAGCCTGCTTGGGATTCTCGCTCTGTTCCCTTCTATCCCTCCCCCACTTGCACTCCCTTGTGCTCTCTCTCTCTCTCAAAATAAATAACTATTTTAAAAAAAGAAAAATAAATGTTCTAATGCTTCCGAAATATAACTTTTACCTTAAGGAAATTTTTACATCAGCAATTTCTGTTTATTCTGAAAAATTATTTTTATCTTCCTCAAAACATCTGAAAACTACAACTACAATGTTTCTCTATCCTGTCCCTGTCACACATACTGTGGTATAAATCTAAACTAGGATTAATTTTTTCATGCGTATCACAAGATAGACAAACATAAAATATGAAAAAAAGCAAGAATCAGTCCTATCATGAAAAGCTGTAATATTCTTAAGTACATTTTCAGCATTATCTTTATTATACTTTTTTATACTTTATTACACTTATTTGGTAATTTTATTAAATGGAAAAATACCATTACTACATAAAACCTTTGCTGCTGAATTTTAATGCTACGAGGTTTTGAAGCTGAGTAAACTGTACAACTATTATTTAAGAAACTAACTTTGTAACCTTTAAGAAATTCTACAAAAAAAAAAAAAAATCCAGAAAACAACCTCTTAAGAAGAGTGTTCTTTATGTGTCCAAGAACTTTAAAATCTTAACTTACTACCATTTCTTGAAAAGAATCTTTTTCAGGTAGCTTCCGAAGGCAATACTGATACTGTCACCTGATCAAACTCACTAGCATTTCAGATGCTCTCAGCATATACTTACTTCCCAAGCCTTTCAAGTCTCCTCAGTATAGAAATATACTATACCAAATTTCTAGACTAAGTCAAAAACGAACAAACAAAAAGGCAGGAAATTCTTCCTTCTGTTATGAAAAAGGCAGAAACATATCTCTCTAGTAATTTATTCTTGTGGGCTATAATTATTAATAATTACAATGATCTAGTATTGGGTTTTATATAAGACTTTTCCTAAAGCGGTTTTTAGAAATCACTTGGGAACAGTAAAATACTATGCAAAAGCATTTTATTGCTTCCAGTTCTGAGTAAGATGGAGTAAAAACACATCAAATTTTCTCTCCCACTGTAAAAAAAATCATAAAATCTGGTCAGAATGCATATGGCAATTTGAAATCTTTGAAGAGCAAATATCAGAAAGAGGAGCTTTTTGAATTCAAAGTATCACTGAACTTGCAGTGAGTTTGATATGTTTCTTTGCCCCTCTGGTATCCCCTGGCCTAAACTCAATCCAGAATGAAATCCCAAAATGCACTCTATTGGTGTTAATAGATCCAGGAGAAACTACATAGTTCTGGCTCAAAGAGTGGAAAACGGCACTCCTAAAGCTCAAAAAGAATGAAAGTTGCTGGGTCTTTGCCCTCTGCTTTTTCTCCACTTCCACAGCTTATGCCTAAGACAATTCCACAATGGCACCAAAAACAGCTGGCAACAGAAAAATTCAAGAGACAAAATTCTCATGAAGAGAAATCTTCCTCTTCATTTGGTGGTGGGATCAAACCCTATTTCTTTTTCTCTCTTTTTTTCCCCCACAACTGCAGTACAATTTTAGTAACTGGTTTCTGGCTGGAAGACTAAAAAGGTGGGACCCAGGGAACCAGAATGTATCAGAGAGATATTAAAGAGAGCAAAACTCAGAAATGTGACCCCATAAAGGTCTTTACGAACTCCTGGGCTCAATCCTAATCTGCGCATGCCCACATGCATTGAACTGACCATAATTAGCATATGACAGACTTTGAGAATTGAACTAATGGGTATACCTCCACCCACACTGACCACAGATTGGTACCCACGGAACAGATTCAAGGAGTAGCACAAAGGCTTTGAAATCTGAACCAACACTGGAACCTTGGTCTGGTTGGAACTTGCAACCTGTATCTAACGATGTCAAATGCCTGCTAAAACAAAAATATCAACATTCTCCATGGGATTAAATAAGACAAGAGTCTTAACATAATATTCAGAATGTCCTAAATTACTTGATATACAAAGAATATGTGAAAATTTCAATTCAAGATGAGTGAACTGGGAGAAGGGAGTAGTGGAAAGTTGTCATTGTTTAATGGACACAGAGTTTCAGCTGTTAAAGATAAAAAGTTCTGCAGACAGAGGCTGTAATGATTGCACAATAACGTGAACATACTTAATAATGCCACAGAACTACACGCGCAAAGGGTCCCTTTATAGTGTAAACTATACATTTAAGCTGGCTCAGTGGTAGCTCTCAGGGTCATGAATTCAAGCCCCACGTTGGGGTAGAGTTTACTCAAAAAACTAAAATAAAAAACGTAAAAAAAAAAGTACACCTAAAAATGGCAAAATGGTAAATATATTTACCACAATAGAGAAAAGCAGAGTGAACAAACAAAAAAACAAAGAAACCCATGCCTAGATACATAATGAAGCTGCCAAAAACTAAAGATAAGACAGTGAAAAAAAAACACGGCCTACAAAATATTTAAAAAACTGCAACTTTCTCATCAGAAACCACAGACAGAAGGAACTGATGCCACATGTTCAAAGTGCTGAAAGAAAGAACTGTCAACCCAGAATTCTATATCTAACAAAAATACCCTTCAGGAATGAAGATAAATTAAAGACATTTTCAGATGAAAGAAAACGAAGAATAATTTCTAGCCAGTAGATTACTCTAAAAGAACTACTAAAGAAAGTTCTTTAGACAAAAGCGGGGGGCGGGATAACACCGGAAGAAAACGTAGAATATCAAAAACAACAGAAATTATAAATATCTGTGCATAATTATAATAGGCCATTCTCCCCGAGTTCTTTGAAATATGTTTGGCAGATGAAAGCAAAAATATAACATTGACTAATGGGGTTTTCAGTGTATATAAATGTAATATTGACAGGAAAAGCATAAGGGATAATGGGATCCATAGGATGATAGTTTCTACATTATATATTTCAAATACATTTTATGGGGGCACCTAGGTGGCTCAGTTGGTTGGGTGTCTGACTCTTGATATTGGCTCAGGTCATGATCTTGTGGTTGTGGGAACAAGCCCTGTGGCAGACTCTGTGCTGAGCATGAAGCCTGCTTAGGATTCTCTCTCTCCTTCTCAAAAATAGATAAACTTAAAAATATATATTATATAAAGAAACAGCCGAAATTAGAATTAAAATAGAATATCAAAAATGTTCAATCTGTAAAAAGGCAGAAAAGAGGAAGCGAACAACAACAACAAAACCCAGAGGAAACAAACTGAAAACAAGTAATATGATGGCAGACCTAAATGTAAACATATCTACCAGTAACTAAATTAATATTAAATGGTCTAAACACACCCATTAAAAGACACAGACTATCACAAAAAACAAGAAAAGACAACCCAACTATACACTGTCTGTAAGAAACTTACTTCAAATATAATGATATAGGTAGATTAAAAGTAAAAGGATGGAAAAAGATACACTATACAAATATCAATCAAGAGGAAGCCGCAAGGAATGAAAGGTGGTTCAGTATTAATAAAAAAAAAAAAAAGAAACAGGGTGCCTGGCTGGCTCAGTCAGGAAGCATGTTGAACTCACACTCCCCAATTTCAAAACTTACTACAAAGCAATAGTAATCAAAACAATGTAGTATAGGTCTAAGGACAGACATATAGACCAATGGAACTGAATGAGCACAAGGAAATAAACCCTTACATATACAGTCATATAATTTTTGACAAGTGTGCCAAGACCATTCAATGAGGACAGCCCTTTAAACCATTTTTAAGTGTCAGTGGCATTAATTACATTCACAATGTTGTGCAACCAAAGAAAGTCCTGGACCCAATGGCTTCATTGGTGAATTTTACCAACATTTCAAGAACACCAATCCTGGGGTGCCTGGATGGCTCAGTCAGTTAAGCATCCGACTTATGCTTAGGTCATGATCTCCTGGTTTGTGAGTTCAAGCCCCATGTTGGGCTTTCTGCTGTCAGCACAGAGCCTGCTTTGAATCCTCTGTCCTCCTTTCTCCCTGCCCCTCCCCTGCTTGCAATCTCTCCTCTCTAAAAATAAATAAAGATGAAAAAAATGATAATAAAAATAAAATAAAGAACACCAAACCTCTTCAAACTCTTCTAAAAAAATCAAAGAGGAAGGAATACTTACTTCCTAACTCATTCTGTGATGTCAGCATTGCCTGATACCAAAGCCAAACAAAGACACTAGAGGAAAACTAGAAACCAATACGCCTTATGAACATTGATACAAAAAAATCCTAGCAAGCCAAATTCAGCAGCAAATTAAGAGGACTATACATCATTATCAAAGGGAATTTGTTTCTAGAATGCAAGGATGGTTCAACAGACAAAAACTAATGCATGTGCCTCATTAACAAAATGAAGGAGGAAAAAAATCACATGTTCATCTGAATTGGTGTATTTGACAAAATTCGACATCTTTTTAGGTCAAAAACAGTCAACAAGCTATAAACAGAAAGAACCCAGTAACAAAATAATTCAACATAATAAACAGGTATAAAAAAACCACAGTGCACCTCATACTCAATGTGAAAGACTGAAAGCTTTCCTCTTAAGATCAAGAACAAGATAAAGATGCCTACTTTTGTCACTTCTATTCAAAGGAGTATTAGAAGTTCTGGCCAGAACAATTAGGTAAAAAAAAGAAATAAAAGGGAACCAGATTAGAAAGGAAGAAGTCAAAGTGTTTATAGATGACATGCCCTCAATATGTAGAATACCCTAAGGATTACACACACACACACACACACAGACACACACACACACACACACACAAGTTCCAAGGAATAAATTCAACAAAGTAGCAGCACACAACCTCTACTTTTAAAGGTCATGATCAGCTCATGATCTCATAGTTAGAGCCCCACACTGGGCTCCATGCTGACAGTACAGAGCTTGGTTGGGATTCTCCCTCTTGCTCTCTCTGCCCCTTCCCAGCTCACTCTGTCTCTCTCTCTCAAAAATAAATTAAAAAAAAAAAATTTTAAGGAGAAATACCCACACACTTTTAATTTGTCTCAGTTTCCAAGCAGAACTCTAGGTTTATATTTCTGTATCTTCCACAAGGCCTGTCTCATTGTCCAATAAATATTTGCTGATTGAACAATACATTCTTTAAAGGCAATGAACAAATAAAGCCATTCATTCATGAATACTCTTCCATTTCCTGTGCTAAATATTATACTGAGTCCATTCTAAAGGTTTTTGGTATATCTGTTAGTATCATGAATTGTTTTTTACACTCAAAGAATTCAACTGTACTCTTGTTTGATTTCCCAAAATCTTCAAATATCACGATAAATCCAAATAGCTATCTACTTTATCTCAATATCAAGATAAAGCCAAACAGCCTCTCTTTATTGTACATTTTTCCTTTAAATATGTTAGTTAACCAGGGCACCCAGGTGGCTCGATTTGTTAAGCGTCTGACTCTTGACTTGGTCTGACTCTTGACATCGGCTCAGGTCATGATTTCAAGATTTGTGAGTTCGAGCTCTACACGTCACGCTCATCAGGCTCCTTGGGCTCCGTGCTGACAGTGTGGAGCCTGGTTGGGATTCTCTATCTCCTCCCCATTTCTACCCCTCCCTTGCTGGCACAGTGCTCTGTCTCTCAAAATAAATAAATAAACTTAAAAAATGTTAGTTAACCAATGCCTACTCCAATTTACTAGTATACCCTAATTTTCGTCATCTTTTTGTTAACCTCTTAATGCAATGTTTAATGATTAGTTATAGCAATTCTTTTTTTCCCTAGATTCTAGATTTTACTCACTTTGGAAGAACTACCATGTTTTTTTTTACAACCCAGTGTAGGTTGATTCTCAATAAGAATGTTTAAGAATCTCTCGAGGGGCTTTTCAAACCACACTTGCTACAGAAATCCATCTCCTTGATAATCACTGCCTAGTGAGCTACTGAAGAGTGACAATAACCTAAAGGGAGGCACTTTAGCCCTCAAAGATATTAGAGGAGCACAAAGTTAAGAGTTAATGTAACTAAAATTAAAACATAAATTTAGGGGTGCCTGGGTGGCTCAGACGGTAGAGCATCCAATTCGTAATTTCAGCTCAGGTCATGATCTCATAGTTCCCCAAATCAGGCTCTGTGCTGACAGCAGCCAGCCTGCTTAGCCTTCCTCCCTTTCTGTCCCTCCCCAACTTGCACTTGCACTCTCTCTTGAAATAAACTTCAAAAAAATGTTTAAAAATGTAAATTTAGATACATGTTCTCACGTTTCAGTAACCAACTAAGTATGCTCTTTCTTCCTACTTAATTATGTTATTCTAATTCAGCATTCAATTAACTTTGAATTAAATTCACTCTAAAGTCAAATTTGGTACTCTAATTTGGTACATATTAATAGATATTAAAATATACTTAAGCTTCAGTATAGCTTACTATGCCATCTTAAAACAAAATGAAAGACCGATAAAAGTTTTAAACAGGCATTCTGTTATTTCCAAGGATTCTGACTTCTGCTAAAAGATATAGGAATATTTAACTATGCCAAGGGAAGTAAAATGCTTAGGTTATTGGAGTTGCAAAAAACTATTGTTATTACCTGCTGAACAGCTAGTGTACTGTCCATTTCATCAAAGGATTCATCAGGCCAATTATAGAAATCCTATAAAAAAAAATTCATGGTTAAAGCACACACCAAGTTAAAAACAAGCAACATTTTCATTAACTCCAATTCTTAATAAAGTTACACTGGAGAAGAAAGTTCTCATACTAGAAACAGCATGATTATCAGTGAGTAAGTAAAGGAACTTTATTCAATGATTTTAAATGAACACCAAGATTTGATTTAACTGACCTATGAGTTAAATTATTCACCCATAAATCCCTAAACTTTTCATGGATACTCAAGAAGGTAAATCTATCACTTTTTTGTTTATAGTGGTTAAATATCTCTCAAAAAGTTAAGCTGGACTCTCCAAGCACTGATTCAGTTTTTACCTGAAGAGAATGGTCTGTGATTATGGTGGTAGTGGTGCTAGTAGTTATTGTTCCATAAGTACTATTTTAGACAGACATTATAAGTTATTATTCCAATTTCAAATGGTGTTTTAAATTTCTAAATCGAAATATGAGTTCCACCAAAAAGTAGTCAACCAGCCTTCATTAAGGGCGATTGGTACTTTTGTTGATCACCTTATCCCGGTTCTGAAATTCTCTATAGATAGTCCAGTTCACAGACATCCCCCTAAGTGCTTAAGAACCTTCCCATCTGACTGATTTTTTCAGCAAAGTCTACTTATGTATCCTTAGCAGGCAGCACAATGCCTAACATATAGTAGTAGTTGCTTGATAAATGTCCCTGGGGACA
>PITB01021147.1:0-29541 GCA_004024585.1 Paradoxurus hermaphroditus
GACAATAGCCAAATCATGGAAAGAGACCAAGTGCCCATCAACTGACGAATGGATAAAGAAGATGTGGCACATATATACAATGGACTACTACGTGGCAATGAGAAAAAATGAAATCTGGCCATGTGTAGCAACATGGATGGAACTGGAGGGTATTATGTTAAGTGAAATAAGTCAGTCAGAAAAAGATACCATATGTTTCCACACATAGGTAGACTTTGTGAGACTAAGCAAAAACCAGGAGGAGGGGAAGAGGGGAAAGGAAAAAAAGACACAGAGAGGGAGGGAGATAAAACATAAGAGACTGTCAAAGACTAAGAACAAACTGAGGGTGAGGGGGGTGAAGGGGGTAAGGCGGGTGAGGGAGGGGGGAGAGGGGGTGATGGGCATTAAAGAGGGCGCCTGTTGGAATGAACACTGGGTGTTATATGTAAACCAATTTGAAAATAAACTATTATAATAAAGAAAAATAAAGTTGAAAAAATATAAAAAAGACCAAAAAAATCATGAAATCATGGATTGTGATACAGATGCACACGAACTACAGAAGTGCTCTTTAGAAATAAACCTACGGGCGCCTAGGAGGCTCAGCCGGTTAAGCCTCCAACTTCGGCTCAGGTCACGATCTCGCTCTTTGTGAGCCCATGTCGAGCCTGCTTCAGATTCTGTATCTCCCCTTCTCTCTGCCTTTCCCTTCCTTGCAGTCTCTCTCTCTCTCCGTTTCTCTCTCTCTTTCTCTCTCTCAAAAATAAATGGACTTTAAAAAAAAATGCCGTTTTAGAAATAAACCCATAAGACAGAAAGGAAGACAAGACAGGGTGAACCAAAGAAGTAATCCTCAGGGAACTTCTCCATTACGAATCTCTGGCGTGTTAATCACATCAAAGAACTGTCACATACTGAGGCATTCCCTGGAGAGAGAATCAGCAAATCAGCAGCCAACAGACATAATAACTGGGAAATGGGTATAACTTCCAGGAAACGGGAATATGAGCAAGGCACAGACCTTCTACACCACGTTTATAATTTGAATTAGAAACTTCCCATTTGGAAATCTACACATTACACATTAGACGTGTCACGTACCAGTGATGCTTGCTTTATAATTTATAATTATACTGTATGAATAACATTTTTCGAGGTCCATCCTTTTATGTATTTTTTATAAAATGTACTGCTCTACTACTACAAACCGTGTATACTAATTTTTGAGAAACTTCGAGGGTGGGCCTGGTATGCATCAACAACTGCTAGGCGGGAACATGCAAAGCTTAATTACATATGTTCCCTGCCAAACCAAAGCTCACAGTTGAATACCAGACCCTACCTTGCCAGCACATCACTGCAAAACTCTTTTAAATAAGCAACAAAGAATGGTTCATATTGACAGGAAGTTAAGTGAGCAAAAGTGCTTACTGATCACACTATCAATATACAGAATCGAAAATATTAGACTTTCAAAACTATCTCTAAATGCACATCAATCTAGAAGTCAGAGAAGCTTTATGTGTAAGATTGTGTTCACACGATATACCCCAGAAACATTCCACTGCTTGTCATCATTCATGTTCGAAGTTAAATTATGCCCACTAGATAAATGGTGGGTCGACGATCAAGGTGAACATCAACGTCCAGGACTCAGTAGACGTTTTGAAATAGAATGTTTAACAAATATTCATTTGAGCGTTTACTGTACTAATATTGGATTGCTGTGTAACAAATTATCATAAACCTGGTGACTTCAAACAATCCATACATACTGTTTCACACTTTCCTGTAGTCAGGGGTCCGTGCCACAGGAGTCTCTGCTGTCCGAAATGTAGAATTTTACACTGTCTCGATTTTAGACTCGTTGGAAGTTGCTGCTTTTACAAGTACTTAGCTGTCAGACCCAAGAGAAGGAAACAGACTGGAATGAAGAACTCATGAAGGCATGAGTGTGTCAGATGATTGTAAACACCACTTGTTTATATATGTCTCTTATGGTTATTTATTTATTTATTTAGAGAGAGAGCATGAGCAGGGGACAGGCAGAGAGAGAAGGAGAGAGAATCTCAAGCAGGCTCCACGCTGTCAGCACAGAGACCTACGTGGGGCTTGATCTAATGAACCGTGAGATCATAACCTGAGCCAAAATTAAGAATCAAATGCTTTACTGAGTAAGCGACCCCAGCATCCTGGTTTATACATATCTCTCAAACGCAGAGCATATATGTCAGAGGTCCTCAGTAGAACTGAGTTCCTTAATAGGGAGGCTCTAGACCACAATGGAACAGGGCACAAAATCATGGGAGTTTGAAGTTACACAGCCTTGAGTTCAGGCTGTAGAGATTTCTAGAATATTTTGATTCTGCGTCCACAAATCACCTCTGGATTCATGGTAGTTAATGTGAATCTTGGGCAGTAAAAACACGTTCTGTATATTGACAATGCCCTGCATCTTCTCATAGCGATGCCCTGTTCTGGGTATATATTAAATCTCTTGAGAAATCTGAAATACTTCATGCTTCTAGAAATTATTTACCATACCTCTTTAAATTAGAAATGTCTTAAAGAGAGTGAAATATTTTGCTTCCTTATATTGATTTATTTTATGCTCTAGTCTAAGGAGTCACCTGAATGTAAATTTTAACTCCTTTAATATTAATTTTACATCAACCATCACCTGTGTCATATCTGAGGAACACGTCCGAAGAGATCTTAAAATTAAGTGTTGATAATTTGAATAAAATCACTTTGACAGGACTTCCACCCACTCAGTTGATGCCTTCTGAAGAAAATCTTGATGAAAATCAAGATGTAATTATCCAAAGCAGCAAGGGTTGCTTCTGGGCAGTCTACAAAGTTTGATGATTAGTCAGACATAACTGGTATCAATTATGGAGACAATTATCTTGCCTCTACAGTTGTGAGAGCTGGAGCAGAATGTTTCATTCTCACAAACACTATGGACAAATATTTCATAACCATGCCAAGCACATAGCCTGACAAATTGCTTTCGAGAGGCAAATAGAAAGTTTCATAATTTACTCATTTGAAACATGTTTATAAAGGGATCCCACGCTTTTCCAGATTTTCCTTTTGTCATTGAGTGAAATGAACTGTGTTGGCATGTCTAAATTAGCATTGCTGTCAATTTTATCAAAGTGCCCAGAAATTATTACAATGTTTGCCAGTCTTCAAATACTTTGTCACTTAAAAGAACGACAAGAAAAAAGAACGATTTTTTAGAAAGCGTGGCATGGAATAGCCCGTAAAGTACAATATTAATGAGTACAATCTCACCCTTCTACAAGAGCATGTAAATTAAGTATGTAATAGATATCCCCCTATTCTCTGTACATCGTCGTCTCAATAAATAGGAGAAATAAACTGAGGTACTGTTGTAAAACCAACTGGGTAAAAGGGCAGATGGATTATCACCATTATTCTCTGTTAGACCCTTAAAAGTATTGGAATACCAAAAGGCTACAGCAAATATATTGAAATGAAGCAAAACATATGGATCAATATTCTCCAGGAACCAAGTATGACTGAAAAGAATCCTTGGCTGAACCTACGGGTATGATATTCACAAATCTGGGTTCACATTACAGCATTAAGTACCCCTTTCTTCACCATTTCCATATGTGGTTCAACTTATGTAACAAAACATGTAGACCAAACATGTAATTTAAAAATGTAAATCTGAACGGATGCAAATATACTTGCCTATACAGTACTCAGTCTAGTCTGGTTTCGTGACAAATTGTTATGAGTAAATGATCATCTTTCTCTAGAATGTAAGTAGATAATTTGCTTCCTAATTTTTACAATTGACTTAGAAGTAATAATGTAATGGTACCAATCTCATTATTTTTAAAAATTTGTATAATGAATATATATTCTATGTTTTGTAGGGTTCATGAGAACAGAATGGAAAGTATGCATACTGTAGTAAATTATTATCCCAGGAGTCTTATGTTTCTGTAAAAAGTATGGCCAACAAGTTGGAAATATCTCTTCTGAGAGCTAACATGTTTTCAGGCATTAGGCATTCCACCACCAATGTATCAGAATTCTACTTGCTCCACACTTGAGCCCACCCTAGTAACTGTGTTCATGGTTTTTGTTTACTCATTCCAGTGAAGACGTAGTCATGGTATTGCCTTTAGCTTTAACTCGCATTTCCATAATGACTAATGATGTTGAGTATCCTGCCATGTACATATTTATCATTCAAAAATATTCCTTGGTTAAGTGCTCACATTTGTGCCCTTTTTTATTAGATTGCCTTATTTATGAAAGTCAGAGTTTTGCATATAGCTTGGACTCGAGTCTTTTGTTAGATATATGTATACAAATATGTTCTCTAAATATTGGCTTGGCTTTGTATTTCGGTATAATAATTTGCAGGAAGCAAAAAGCTTTGAATTTTAAGGACGTTCAATATATACTTGTTTATCATTCATGATTTTGATTTCCTGAGATATATTTGTCCATCAAGGTCACAATTTTTTCCTATTCTTTCTATTATAAGTTTTCTCTTTGCATTTAGGTCTTTGACCAAATTTAATTTGATTTTTGTATACGGCTGTAGGAAGGGCGAAGGTTTATTTTTTTTTTTTTTCATTGTTTTCGAAGAGCTCCAGCATTATTTGTTGACATTACTCTTGATTATATTACCTTGGTACTATGTATGTGAGAGTCTATTCCTAGACTCTCTATTCTGTTCCAATGATTCATATGTTTATATTTACTCTATACCATATTGTCTTGAATACCTTAATTGTAGTGTAAGTCTTGGTTTCAGACAGTAGAGTCCCACATCTTTAATATTTTTAAAAATTATTTTGGCTTTCTTTTCTTTTCCTTATAAATTTTTAAGTTAGGTTGTCAATTTCTAAAAAAAAATCTACGATTTAGATTGAGAGCACATGAAATGCACAGTTAAATTTGGGGAGTACTGACATCTTAATCATTTAGAGTATCTCTATCCATGAACAGTGTATTTCTTCATATATTGAATTATTAGTTTCTTTCATCAATTGTTTATTTGAGCATTCAAATCTTGTATATATGTTGTTTTATCGACCCATAAGTATTTCATACTTTCTTGTTATAAAGGTATGTCATTATCATAATCTCAATTACCAGCTCTTCCTTGTCATTGTATTGATATATAATTTACTTTTGTATTTTGCCCTTGTATCTTCTAACACTTCTCAGCTTACTTATTTGTTGCAATACCTTTATTGTAGGTTTTTTGGGATTTTCTACATAGGAGAATATGTCCTATATGAATAAAGACAGTTTCTTTCTTTATAATCTCTGGGATTTTTTTTTTTTTTCCTTTCTTGTCTGCCAATCAAAGGAGTCTGTCTGTGTGTATTTCCACTCTTCATCATCACTTTTCTTCTTGCTCTTTCTTTTTATGTAACATAGAAGACATTTGGGACAGTTCTAATTTTCTAATGAAAGAATATCTAATGAAAGAATGCTATGCATTTCCTTCTAAGCATTGTTTTTGCTGCATCCTTCAAGTTTTTTTGTGTATTTCCCTTTTCATTCAATATAAATATTTGCTAATATCACTTGTAATTTTTTTGGACCCATGAGCTGTTGAATTTTAAATTAAAGAAGATTTTCCAGGTATCTTTTTTGTTGTTGTGTATTTCTAGTTAAATTCTACTGTGGTCATAAAACATGCATTGTATATTTCAATAACTTTCAATTTAAGTAACATGATCTTTGTCAATGTCCAGGTTTACTTGAAAACAGCCCTTGAATTGCTGGGTAGTCTGCTAAAAATTAAAAAGGTAAAATTATCTCATTTTATTTTTCATGTCATAGATATCCTTATTAATTTTTTGTCTATGTGCTCTGTCAGTTACAGAGAGAGGAGTACTGGAGTCTTCAGGTATAACTGTGTGTCAATTTTTCTTTTCAGTTCCTTCCATTGCTGCTTCATATAGTTTGATGTTATTTGTTGGGCCTGTAGATGTTTATTTAGGAGGATTGTCATCTTAAAATTGACTTTTCTAACCCATCCACATGATTTATCTTTCCATTTATTTTTCTTTATTTTTTCTAGCATATTTTGCATGGTTGCTGGCATTACAGTGTGCTCCTGTCTTCACAATCTTCTCACCCATCCCCTGGGAGCAGACTGCAATTGTGTACTACTCAGGGCAAATTCTGTTTAGGGGAAAAGAGAATATTCTTAGTTTCCTTATCAAATCATAGTCTTAGGGAGTTCTGTGCACTTGGGAATGGTGGTGGTATTTGGTGGGAGGAAGGTTGTGGCATTCCCGATCCTTCTCGGTCCATGACCACCATTCTCTGTTTTTCATGTGTAGTGGATCAGTAGGAATAAGTTTCCTTTCTCTGCCCACATTTGTACCAATCCTCTTCTTTACATTGATACAAGACCACAGGAGCAAGAGATTTTTCTTTTTCCTCCTCCAATGGACAGAAGACTTCCTCTTCCACCATTCCACCAAAAGCAACCTTTTCCTGGATTCTGGTAACTGGGAGGATCATTTCCTACCTCCTCTCTGGGTAGGGTTTCCCAGTAAATAAAAGGTTTGTTCTCCTCTTTAAGACGTTAAAGCCTTTTGATTCATATAAGTAAAAAAAAAAAAAAAAAAAGGTCAGAGATATATACCATGTTTTATGTCCTTCCAACCAAAACCACAGATCACCTCATGTTTCTTCGACCACAGAAATGGCCTCTCTTTGACCTCCTGCCCTGAGTCAATCCCTCTTGTGAATAATCACTGAAGGTCTTTGCAGGAAACCACCTGTGTCTACAAACTATTCTTGTATCTGGAAACGCAGTTGTTCTAAACTGATGCTGTAGCCCAAATTCAATTTTAGAAATTTATTAAAGTTTGAACTAATTTATTCTTCCCTGTCTTTATGGCAGTCAATTTTTCCTTCCACAATTTGTCAAAAGTGAAATGGTTCATCTTGTCTTTCTTCACAAGAGTATGTCATTTTTTGGAATTGAGTTCCCTTGACTGCCTTCAACTTTGATGGACTCAGTAAAAGTTATGGTTTTGTAGATTATCCAACTTTTACTCAATTTTTAAATTGGAGTCAGTTCCTTTTCCAGCTTTCGATACCCTAGGCAGAGGAGAAGCTCTGCTAAGTCAGTCTTGAAGAAAAATAACACAATTGGAGGACACGATGGCTGTCAAAATTGAAGACTTACAAATATAATCTTGGCAAAAGACAGACAAATAGAACAATGGGACAGATTACAGAGCTGATTAAATGAATGTACACATTACTGTCACTGATTTGTGAAGAATACATCAAATATAAACATAAGAATATAAAACATAGGGATGCCTGGCCGGCTCAGTGAGTAGAGGATGCAACTCTTGATCTCCAGGTCATGAGTTCAAGCCCCACATTGGCTTTTGAGCTTACTTAAAACAAACAAACAAACAATAAAAAGAGTATAGAAATATAAAAGGTGGAAAGAAAGTAATGATATGATATTCAAACTGACTAAAAAGAGTTGATGTAGCTATATTACTATGATCCAATAGATTTTAGGTAAAAGTTTATTAGAGATATATGTGAGTGTCTCATAAAGAGACACATATATTTACTAAAAATATAAAAATTCTATATAACCCAGAAATGAAATATATAAAAGAAAACAAATTACATAAATATATAAAAAACAAATCAACAATTATAGTGGGAGATGTTTAATATATCTCTCAGTAACTTACAAAATAAAAAGGCCACGTGCATTAAATATATCCAAGTATTGAAGAACGAAATTAACACACACGCTAATAGATATGTACAGAATCCTACACCCTACAATTGTGCATGCCATACACACATTTTTTAAAACCTTCATGAAATATTTATAAATACCATATACTGACTCAGGCCAACAAGCCTCAACAAATTTCAAATATTGAAGTTATAGTAAATGTTCTATGCCTACGTGCAATTAATTTTTTAAAAAAGTAGTAACTAAAAGATTACTAGAACATTCTTGTGTCTCTTTAAATTAAGAAGTCCATTTATAAACAATTATTGGGCCAAAAGAAAATTACTAACATAGTAGGGCAATATTTGGTACTTAATTTTAACAATAATATGACATAACAAAAGGTGTGGAATGCCACTAAAAGAGTGTTTTGAGAGTAAAATAAACAATTTCAATGCTTCTATTGGAATCACGAATAACAAAATTGAAAGCTAAAATAGAAATTACTGTCCTTTTTTGGATGGTAAAAAAAAACAGAGAAATTAATGCAACATATAATATAGAGTAAGAACAAAACACATTATTTCTATTAAAAAAGATACATATTTTAAAAATCCTGTCTTATAATTGATCACAAAAAAGGGAAAGAAGTTAACATAGTTAATTTCACAAGTGTTGTAGGCAATGAAATTATCATGATGAATATTATAGAAATTTTTATGCCAATAAACTTGTAATCTATGCAAATGGAGAAATACCTTGAAAAATTATCATTATGGCCTGAAGAATAATGATTTTTTTCTTGTTACCAACTTCTCTATTTATCCTACCCCTTGGCGAACTATTTCTCTGCTCTCAGTTTGTGGGTTTGACTTTTTATTATTTAAAAATTTTTTTTTAAGATTTCACAAATATTTCATACCATGCAGTATTTGTCTTTCTCTATCTTAGTTCACTTAGCATAATCCCTTCCAAATTCATCCATGCAGTCTCAAATGACACAATTTCCTTATTTTGTACAAATGAATAATACTCCATTGAATTCATATTTGAAATATATAAATGCAATACATTACCACATTTTCTTTATCCATTCATCTGTCAGTGGACCCTGGACATTTAATTTGCTTTTCTACCTTGGCTATTGTGAATAATAGTATAATAAAATGGGAATACATATTTATCTTCAAGATCATTTTGTTTCCTTTGTACATACAGCAGAAAGTGGGATCTATGAATCATATCATAGTTGTATTTTTAAATTCTTAAGGAAACTTCATACTGTTTTCCATCATGGCTGAGCCAATTAACATTCCCATCAACAGTGCACGTCTTCACAGTATTTATTATCTCTTGGTTTATTGATAATAGATACCCTAGTAGGTATGTAGTGCTATTTCACTGTGGTTTTGTTTGCATGTCTCTAATGATAAGTGATTCTGGGCATCTTTTTATATGCAGGCTGGCCATCTGTATGCCTTTGAAAAAATGACTTTTCATGTCCTTTGCCCAGTTTTAATTGGGCTGTTTGGTTTTGTGCAATTGAGCTGTATGAGTTCCTTATATATTTTGGATATTAACGCATTCTCAAATGCATGGTTTGCACATATTTTTCCCATTCCATAGGTTACTCTTTCACTTTTTTAAATTGTTTTGTGTACAAAAGCTTTGTAGTTTCATATATTCCCAGTTGTTTGGTTTTGCTTTTGTTACCATTGCTTTTGCTGTCAAATCCAAACAAGTCATTGCCAGGATGTGTCAAAGTGTTTACAGCCTATATTTTCTTTGAGTAGTTTTTCAGTTTCAAGTATTTAATCCATTTTGAGTTCATTTTGTTTATACTGTAAGTAGTAGTCCAATTTTATTCTTTTGCATATAGTTATCCACTTCTCCCAGCACCATTTATTGAAGATACAGTCCTTTTCCCATTGACTGTTCTTGGCTCCCTTGTCATAATTGACCATATAAGTGTGAGTTTATTACTGGGCTCCTTATTCTGTTCCATTTGATCTATGTGCCTGTTTTTACGCCAAGAATAAACTTAAAAAAATGAATTTACCTATGACATTTTAAAAAATTTAATCAGTAGTTAAAGTCTTTCAATGGTAAAAACAGGAGCACAGTTTAAAAAAAATGAGTGACATGAATGAATTACATTTAATATATCAACTTGTCGGTTATTTGAGAAGATATTGACATAAATGGGATGAGGAGCAGGAGAAAAGTTGAAAGAGTATAGCATTAATCTGAGTGTGATAATAAGACCAAAGTTATGACAGTGGAGATAATAGCTGTCAAGCTTTGGAAATATTTTAGAGAGAAGGTTGACTGGATTTCCTGATAGACTGAGTGGGAAATGTGAGAAGAAGAGAGTTGCCATGGACAAATCCACTATTTGGAGGATGACCAACTAAAAGGAGAGCATTTCTATAATCTGAGATGGAGAATACTATGAAAGGAGGAGGGTTAGAAGTAATATAAGAAATTCTTTGTGATTGGAGGAGCCTGGGTGGCTCAGTTGATTAAGCATTCAACACTTAGTTTTGGCTCAGGTTATGATCTCATGGTTCATAAGTTTAAAGGCCACGTTGGTCTCTGCACTGACAGCATGCAGCCTGCTTGGGATTCTCTTTTCCTATCTCTCCTCCCCTTCCATGCTTCTCTCTCTAAATAAATAAATAAATATCTTAAAAAATTATTTGCGTTATAAATGTCTACTAAACTTTAGGATAAAGGGAAATAGTTTCATCAAGACACAAAAGCACAGATCATAAGTGAAAGGACTGAGAAGACTATATTAAAATTAAAAATAATATAGAGTGAAAATAAAAGCCCTGAATAGAAAGTTATTTGCAAGCGCACAAAGGATTAGTATCAATAATAAGGACATGCTATGGGTTCAATTCCAAATATTTGCTAATATCTCTTGTGCTATGATTGTGGACCCAAGTGCAATTTTATAAGTGTACCATTTAATTTTCAATTGGGGGAAATTTCCCAGATATCTTTCTTTTGTGTATTTCCAGTTTAATTTCATTCAATCAGACACAAAATAGGAATTTAGGAAGGTAAATATTACTGGTTTAATTTTTAGTCACGCACTTTCTCTGTAAAGGAGTCCAATGTTCTATATCTATTGTTTCACTCTTATTTGTCTTCAATTATTTGAGTAACTGTTTAATTTTTATTTTGCTAACATTAACAAGTGCTAGGTGCCATCATAGTAGGTCTATTTAATTTATAAGTCCACTAATTTCTTCTGTTACCATTTTTTAAATGTGTTTATTAAAATATATCTTGTAAAATTATATACATATATATATATATATATATATATATATATATACACACACACACACAACAATTTATACAACAAATTTAAGGAATTTAAAGAGAAAGAGTGAGCACCCAAGGAGCTACCAAACTATAAGAACTGGAACATTGTCTGTTCCTTTGAGTTACCCAATATGCCTCTCTTGAGCTTAGTTATATGGAAAGAAGAACAAGAGAGATAAATAGCATCTTCCTAAAGAAGCATTTATCTGAAAGTTTCTTGTACATTGGGACCTGCTATCTCTTACAGTTCTTGAAAAATTTGGATGACCGTGTGAACAAGCCTGATCTAACTTTCTGGAAAATGAAACAACAACAACAACCACAACAACAATAACACTACCACCAACAACAACACATGGATAAGATCTCTAGTTATTTACTAACCAACCTCCAAACTCATGAGCAATGTTGTTTTAGATTATCCAATTGGTCAAGTGACTACAGACACAAGAATACGCCAAACAGCGATTAGATTAGTTGGTCCATAAGGGAAGAACCGCATAACAATAACTATAAACAACAATAATAAGGCTACTTTTAGGGTGGTTTGTTAAAAAGCAAAAGTCAGCTTATACAAAAGATCACCAATAGCAAAGGACAGAGGCAGTATGGGCTTTGAAGAAATGTTAGCCAGATCTCTGGCACCAAGGAAGGTTGCAGAAGAACAAATAAATAATCTCAAAAGAACAAACATTTCAATGACAGCTACCACAAGAAACCACCTTCCAGTTAATATTAAACAGAGGAGTGAAAACAAACTGAAAGAGCTTAGCAAATTTGGTATAGTCAGTCAAGCAAGAGAAGAGGACATCTGCTTCTTACTTCTACCGCCTCCATTCTGTCACCAAGGGATACCCAACACTCCTGCGACACCAGAGATTGGAATTTGGGTTAGAGAAAAGAAGGAAAGGAGTGATGCCTGGATGACTCAATTGATTGAACATCTGACTCTTGATTTTTTAGCTCAGGTAATGATCTCAGTGTTTGTGAGATTGAGCCCCACGTCAGGCTCTGTGCAGAACATGGAGCTTGCTTGGAATTGTCTCTCCCCCTGTCTCTCCACCCCTTCCCTGTTCATGCTGTCTCTCTCTCAAAATAAATAATAAAACCATTTAAAAAAAGGAAAGGAAAGGGTTTTGATCAAATCGTTTATGTTACCTCTCTTAGTAGAATTTGCATTTAATTAGGGGAAAATAAGTCATCAGTTGGAAGAGTCATCTCGGGGCTTTTATATAAAAAGAAATATGTATCCTTTGAATGGGAAATATCTTTGAATTTGTCTTTTTTCATGACTGGGAAAGTAAGTTCATCAATACCAACAGATTTAAAGCAATTGGAGGTTTGATATTTTTTCTATAAATGAGATGACAATCTTGGTTAATACTGGCTGACAGAACAGATTGTGTATAGAAAAGTTTTGAACTAAATACAATTTGCTTATAACCCTTGGGTCAATTAGTAACATATGTCCTCAGATGGGGAGAAAACCTAGTGTTATGGAAACTAGGTTTATCTGGATAAATAAATTACATATTGCCGTCTCTTTGTTCTCTTTTGTTTCTCCCATCTCCTTGCACCTCCTACAAGATTTTCAAAAAGTAACAGAGGAAAATAAGGAAAAATCCCTCCAGGTAAATGTATTCATACAAAATACAGGTTTTCTTGGGACGCCTGGGTGGTTCAGTCAATTATGCATCCAACTCTTGGTTTAGGTTCAGGTCATGATCTCATGTTTGACTGGTTCAAGCCCCACATCAGGCTCTGTGCTGTCAGCATGGAACCTGCTTGGGAATTCTCTCTTTGCTCCTCCTCTGCTCACATTCTCTTTCTCTCTCTTTCTCTCAAAATAAATAAATAAACTTTTTAAAAATATAATTTTCCTGATAAACCATGGGGATTGTTCCATTTTTCGGATTTTTCATCTTTTTCTCTATCATTGAGTTAGACCAGCTAGAAATATTTTAAATACTTTTTTATGAATACCAAAATTGAAAGAATTTAGTGACTCGATTTCTCTGCCACAATTAACACTCCAGATAAAGGATACTATTCTATTGTGGAAAATGTAAAGGACGACTGTATTCCACAAGTATCTAGTTTGATACTTCTGACATTTAACAAACTGATCAACTGATTCTCATGTTAAGCACGTGAGTGTTCATTTTCTGTGAGAATATGAAGACTACTGAATTCATTCATTCATACAACAACAAAATACTTCATTGAAAACTTGCTATGCTACTTCCTAAGATAAAAAGATGATCATGACACTGAAGCTCATAATCTGGTGGGTGACATAAACATATAAATCTATCATAAAATTTAAAACTATAATAATAGAGATGGATTTGAGAATTAAACAGGTGGTAGATGATATATAAGATATTAGAGCATTAGTAGTAGCAAGGGAACACTCAGGGGAGGTATGGAAACTTTATAATCATACAAAAATACACTCAGGGCTTAGGAAATTGTTTGATAGCTACAGTACTCTTACTAGTAAATGAAGAATGGACATTTAGGGCATTTTATGGGGTCATTACAAACAAATCCATCAAACTTCTCTCTTGTAAACATGGTAAGTATTTTTAGATTATTTTAAAACATGGGTAATTTGAATGCTAGAATAATGACATAATTGCCACTTACTTTGTAGAGATGACCATCTGATTTGATTTAGAGAAATCAACTAGAAGTTTTGTGTTATGTGTACTCTCCCATCTGTCACCCTGAATTGGAAACTAGTGAGCATTGCAATATAGTTATTTGTAACTGATATATAATCTTACAGCATAAGAAAATAATACGGCAATGCTGGCATCTGTTTTATAACTGACTGTCACTTCCTTAACTCTATTTATGAAAAGGATATTTTAGACCAAGTGATGAGTTTCCCTTTAATGTATTTTAACATTAGGTAATATCAGAGTTGTTTAGGCTAACTGGGAGATTCAAACGATGGGATATGGTATCTAAGATGGAGCCATGATTACATCACATTGGTGGAAATATTTAAGGTACCTCCTCTGTCTTCCAGAAGACACTTCCTCTCTAACTGCACAGACTGTAGACTGACTGCAAGCCAGATCTGCCTTGTCTGACTTACTAAGTCACCTTCTTTCTTGGTTTGACTGAGCTTGTCAGAAGGCATAAAAAGTCCTGGCAGTGAGAAAATACCTCCGTGGAATTCAGATGAGATGACATCAGACCTTATTAAGTTTCCTTCCATGAACAAGCAAATTCTTAGGCTTTCGAAGAAGCCTATTATGATATATCCTAGTTGGAGATTTTAGATTGGCTAATGGATTCATTTAGATTGGTACAGGGCCATTGCAGGGCATGTGTTTTAGAGGCTAATGACAGGAATTCCAGAACCCAACAGCTTAGATCTGAATCCTATCTTGTCTACTACATATTTGCTCAGTGAAATTGGACAAGCTGTTTAATGACCTCGTGCCTTCTTTTTCTTATTTTTAATAAAACAAGGCTAATAAAGGGCTGTCACAGGGATTATATGAGAAAACACTTCTCAGGGCTCTTAGAATTGTGTCATGCACACAGTAAGTACCATGTAAGCTGGATTGGATATTTTTGCATAATATTATCCCTACAAACATAGTGGATTGAAAATATACATTTTTATCGTATAGTTTTTATGGATCAAGATTCTACACACAGCCCAGCCAGGTTCTCTACAAGACCACAACCAGGCTGTCCTTCTGTCTTTCAGTTTTGTCTCAAGGTTCAACTAGGGAAGGATCTGCTTCACAGCTCATATCTCATATGACTTTTGACAGAATCCAGTTCTATGTGCACAATTGGGCTAAGGCCTATTTCTCACTGGCTGTCAACCTGAGGTTTGTCTCAGTTCTATGCCTTGTTGACTTCTTAACATGGCTGTTGGCTTTGCCTAACCTAGTAAGGGAGATATCTGCAAAATGGACATTATAATCCTACATAACATAATCATAGAAGTGGTATCTAATCACTTTTGGAATAATCTATTGCTTAAAAGCGAATCACAGGTTTTGGCCACACTTAAGGGGGAGAAGATTATATAAGGGTGTAAACACCAAAAAGCTAGGACAAATGGGGACCATTTTAGAGTTTGCTGTTTACATAAGTGTCTGCTAAACAAAAAAGTTGTTTTCCACAGGATGATATATCTAAAAGAATTACTTTCTGTTGTACCTATGTAGCTTGAATGTCATGGTTTATGTCAAGCCAGCTCATCCTTGCTGTGGAACTAATCCTGTATCTCTTCCCTACTTCAGTTCAGTGGCATAATACTGGTAGGTTGACGTCAACTACTGTTGGTATATTTACACCACTCAAATTGGCAGATGCTACCAATCAGAGCTATTTTTACATTAGAATACCAGTAGTTAAAAATTTACCATTACAAACACTTTACATGTTGTAGATCTTCCTTGGATTCTTCAACTTTAAATATATCTCCTGAGATAGTTACTGAGACTCTTTAACTCTATTTACTTGGAAGTATCTTTAAAAAATCTCAAACAATAATCCAGAGAAAAAAACTGGGTAATATCCTAGCCTCGAATTTGCCAACCTTTTTTTTTTTTTTTTTTTTTTTTTTACCTTGATTAACACTTAATTTGAAACAAGATGAAGTCTGAGTGTGGTCAACTCTCATGAACAAATATGTATCCTGAAAAGTTCTATACTACAGAAATCTTAATTTGCTCGATAGCTTAAAACTTGAGGCCAGCTTTACCTGTGAGAACTGTTAGAATATATTTCTCTAAAAAATGTTTCTCAAAATATCTTTCAGAAGAAGCAAGCATGTGTTAGGTCTAATGATTCTATTTCTGATGGATATATATTCTACTACTGAGAAAGCAATACATAATAAATAATTTACAATACAGTATTTACAGGAGTCCATCCATCTTTCATGTTTAAATATCACATACCAGTATGTAAATCATGCTGTCAATTCTCAGAGCAAACTGACATTAATTGTACCATGAGAGTAATATTATTGTTATTAGTTAGTATCACTAATATTATTATAATATAATTCATTGAATTCAGTTATTTTTTATTATCTTATAGTCTATATTATTACTAAACAGGCCAAACCTTTCTGAATTCAGGGGTGGAGTGGGAACTAGAAGATGACTATCCTGTAATATGTATTTTCTCTAATGAGTACAGTGAGATTCATTTATATGTCAGGCAACACATCGCTGTTATCAACTCTTAACACTTTACTGATCAAAGAAAGATTTTTCATCCTTTTTGTTACTTTACTACAAAGCTTCAAGGAATACATGTTCAAAAACTATGAGTGTATAAATCTTCTCTCTGAAGGAAAAAATAAATGACAGCTTTCATCAGAAATAGCCGCTCCTGTGTTCTGCCTCCATATGGACATTTAATAATCCTGTATGGGTGTGAATTCAAGACAGGTTCCCAAAATGTCACAACAAATTGAAAAGCTTCCATCCGTTACATCTGGCATAAGGATCTATCATAAATAAACAACACAGAATACTGTCACAGACAGCAGTTGTAAAATACTTTGACCACAAATGGCTATAATCTAATGCGTTCTGAAAGCTCACTTTAGGCTTTTGTATTGGAGAGACATAAAGAAGGAATCTAATGTGGTGTTTGCACATGAAAACTTATTAAAAACATGAACTCTTGGGGCACCTGGGTGACTTAGTCAATTGAGCCTCTGGCTTTCGATTTCAGTTCAGGTCATGATCCCAGGGTTGTGGGATCAAGCCCTGCATTGGGCTCCACACTAACATGGAGTCTGATTAAGACTCTCTCTCTCTCTCTCTCTCCCCCCCCTCAGCCCCTCTCCCCTGCTCACACTCTTACTCTCTCTCAAATAAAATAAAATAAAATAAAATAAAATAAAATAAAATAAAATAAAATGAACTTCTATATTCTACACCAGACATATAACATCATAATCCTCTGGAAAAGAACAAATATCTATTTATCTGAAGTCTTATAAGAGATTTAGAAGAGATTCCAAGTTTGGAGACAACTTGTATACGAAAGCACACTTTCCAACTCTAAAAATTCCACGGTTAAGTAAAAAGAAAACCAAATACTCAAATGATTTATTCTTAGATCCTTGTAAAAAAAATCCCCAAAGTATGATTTATACAAATAAATTTATATAAGTAAATATATTTATGCCCTTGACACTTTATTAAATATCTATTTCAAGAATGTTTTTGCATATTTTTTCAAAACCATAATCACATATACTATTATGGTTGACCCTTAAACAACATGGGCTTGAAATGAGCAGGTTCAATTACACACGGGCTATTTTCCGATAAATAAAGTAGCATCTGGTAAATCGATTTTCTCTTCCTTATGACTTCTTAACGACATTTTCTTTTCTCTAGCTTAACTCTTAAAAGAATACAGTATATAATACTTATACAAAATATGTGTTAATTGACTGTTTCTGTTACTGGTAAGATTTTTGTTCAACAGGAGGTTATCAGTAGTTAAGTTTGGAGTGGGGAGACAAAAGTTAGATACATATTTTCAAATGTGCAGGGATTGCTGTTCCAACCCTTGTGTTGTTCAAGGGTCAACTTGAATAATGCTATCCAATGTCCCTTCATGAATTCCTTTTATAATTTAACAGCTAATATTAGTGTTTTAATACATAGCAAATCCATGTCTCAAATATCGGCCAAATAAAAACACATTCTACTTCAACAAGGAAAAATCTGTCCGAAAGTAAGTGACTTTGGCGGCTGAGTTCTACCAACATGATTGAGAAGGAAAGAGAAAGACAAGGATATTCAGAGATGAGCTATTTTGTATGAATGGCGTTTATGTGCATGTGCTATTATAGTATCTGATCCTAAATACCCAGGGCTGAGCTGTGGTCTCACATTAAAAGCATGGAAAAAAACGACGACAGTGTGTTTCAATGAGCACAGAATATTTATAGCCAATGAAATGAGATGCCTGTAGAGAAACGAGCTACCTAAAAACACTTTCTACTTTATACCAGTGCTTTATTTCTGGTCTACAGTAGGAATTTTAAAGTTCAGGTTAATCGCTGTTGAAATGAAGCTGTATTTATACACAGCATGGTATGTAACATTTAGAAAATAGGCCATTAATGTGGTTGGGATTTAGATAGAATATTTGATCTTTAAAAGGACAACACACCAGAGTCTTCAAGTAATTGGAGCAATGAAATAAACTAGGAATCATTGTTGAAGTAACTTCATTTGCCCTTAAAAAGCTGTGAATTGGTATGCAACAAAATTAGTCACATGCCAAAATCATTTCACAGTGACTCACACTTAAACCTGAGAACAAGACAGATGATAAATGAACCCTGTGTAAGCAAGAGCTACTGGCAATGTCAAAGTCTCAAGAGAAATATCATACGTCCAAATTTCTAAAGAACACCTCATTAAAGTATAATCAAATGACCTGCTTGCTAATATTTGATGAGACAAAATAAGAACACTTTTCCAAATAAATCAATCAAGCAATAGTAGTTACCCTTTCTTCTGAAAAATTTTCTACTTCCATTATTCCTCCAGTTTACTTTTAACACGGCAAGGATTTAAGTTTTCAATCTGTAATAGACTATCTGAACCTTTTCCCATGGGGGATAAATTCATTCTGCCATATTTGTTTTTGTTACCATCATCACCCAAACTATTCATCATGTCTCTGCAATATGACATTTAGTTGTACCAAATATGTACAACATGAAGGAAAGAGGATCCAAGAGAGACCATATGATCTTCATTTCACCTTTTCCAACTTTGCTGAGATAAAACTGACATATAACACTGTGTAACTTTAAGATATACTACATGATGATTTGATATACACACAAGTTGCAAAATGATTATCTCAAAAACTTAGTTAACATATCTATGAACTCCCATGAATAAAATGTTTTGGTGGAGTGAGAACATTCAAGATCTAGTCTCTTGTCAAGTATAAAATGTAGTAATGTTGGGGCACCTGGGTGGCTCAGTCAGTTGAGCATCTGACTTCAGCTCGGGTCATGATCTCACAGTTTGTGTTCAAGCCCCATTTCAAGCTTTGTGTTGACAGCGTGAAGCCTGCTCTCTCTCTCTACCTCCGCCCCACTTGCACTCTCTCTCTGTCTCAAAAATAAACACCACATATATATTTAATCTACAGTCATCATGGTGAATACCAGATCACCAGAATGTATTCATTTTCATATTCATGTGAACATTTCTCCCCCCCTCCTCCTCTCCCCCCCCAACCCTGGAAACTACCACTCTACTCTCTGTTTCTATGAGTTTGGCTTTTTTTTTCTTTTTTTAAGATTCCACATATAGGTAAGATCATACAGTATTTGTCTTTCTCGTCTGACTTACTTCACAATGCAATGTCTTCTAGGTTCATCCATGTTTTCCCAAGAGAATATTTTAATCATATTAATGAAGAAAGGTGTTTTTTTTTTTTTTTGGATTAGGCATAAAAAAAAGTAAGGACATTTTAAGAGTAAAATATTAACAAGTTTGATGTACATATCTGTAAACTATAAAGAATACAAAGAAATCTATGAGAACAAAATGACAAGTAAATAAAAAATGAGCAAAGAATGTGAAAGGTAATTCACTGGAAAAGAACCACAATTGGCCAACACACATATGAAAGGAGGTTTCATCTCATTGGTAATCAGGGAATTGCAAATTAAACCCCTCGTCATTAGTTTGGCATGAATAAATAAATGTAGCAATATCAAAAGTATGAAAAATTGGCTAAATCCAAGTCTGAATATACCTGTGCAACAACAAAATTCTTAATTATTTTCATGTAACTAAATATGCCAATCAAGTAAAAAGAAGATTATTTCCAATGGTACTCTAAGGAAGGAATAGAAATAAGAAGTTATGGAATGAGTTTATCAGGAATTATTTTATTCCTTAGGCTGATAAAATGAAGCCACAAATAAGAATTGTTTACAAGGGGACGCGTAGGTGTCTCAGTCAATTAGGCGTCCAACTCTTGATTTAGGTTCAGGTCATGATCTCACGATGTCAGGTTGGAATCTATGCTGACAGTGCAGAGTCTGCTTGGGATTCTCTGTCTAAGTCTCTCTCTCTGCCCCTCCCCCACACCATGTGTGCACATCCATATACGAGCTCTCTCTCTCTCTCAAAATAAATAAATACACTTAAAAAAAATAAGATTGGTTTATAAGACAACACTTTGATTTATCTCGCATAATAGGATGTCCAGAAGTAGATGTTTCTGGGTTTGGTACAGCTCATCAGTAAGATCCAGGATCCAGCACTCTACCTTTCAGCTCTACCATCTGCAGTATACATGCTTTTCATTCTTCAGTGCTGTCCTATAAAAAAATATATACGTACCGATGCTGTAAAGATTACATCCACCATAAGGAAAAAAGAGAATCAAAGGAAATTAGCTAAGAGACTGCTCCTCTGTAGACATATTCTTTTTATTCAGGAAGAACCATTTGCCCAGAAACCCTGTAGCAGATCTCACTTATGATTCACTGGGCAAACCTAGTCCAGATAGCCTGGCAAACAAATAGCCACGCACAGGAGAAATGCATTGGGAAAATTACCTTATGTATACCTCGGTCACAGGGTCTTTTTCCTGTGGTACAAGGTAGAGATTAAATCACCACTGGTGGGGCGCCTCAGTCGGTTAAGCAGCCAACTTCAGCTCAGGTCATGATCTCACGGTCTGTGAGTTCGAGCCCCGCATTGGGCTCTGGGCTGACGGCTCATAGCCTGGAGCCTGCTTCAGATTCTGTATCTCCCTCTCTCTCTGCCCTTCCTTTGCTCATGCTCTGTCTCTCTGTCTCTCAAGAATAAAATAAAAATGCTAAAAAAAAATCACCTATGGTGAGTCCAACATAATGTATAAACGTGTTGAATCACTAGGTTGTACACCTGCAATTAATGTAACATTGTATGTCTTCTACACTAAAGAAACTAATTAAAAAAAATTACCTGTGTTGATTGCCGGAACTGATGAAATTAACCAGATCATTAAATAACAACCACTTATTTTTCATGGTATTATTTTAGTAGTGAACATCTTTAAAACATTTTTAATAAAAGTTAATGTGATCAGGGGCACCTGGGTGGCTCAGTCTGTTAAGCGTCTAACTTTGGCTCAGGTCATGATCTCGCTGTTTGTGGGTTCCGGCCCCGCCTCAGGCTCTGGGCTGACAGCTCGGAGCCTGGAGCCTGCTTTGGATTCTGGGTCTCCCTCCCCCTGTCTCTCTCTTTTTCTCTCTCTCTGTCCCTCCCCTGCTCATCTCTATTTCTCAAAACTAAATGAATGTTAAAAAAAATTTAACAAGTTAATGTGATCAACCTAATGAATTTTAATCTTGTCTAGAATGTGCCCACCTGAAAATCACAGTTTAAATAAAGTAATACCGCATAACAAGACAATTATACTTATTTTTTCTGACAGTTAGTTAGGAAATGTACAAACTTCAAAACCTACAGTTCAATTTCTGATACATTTTGCTCCCTAGATTAAGAAAATTACAAATCCACGTGTTTATGAAAACTTCCGCATCATCTTCAGTGTGATTAAACTGCATGCATTTCAATTAGACAGTTTAATTGTATTTTGCATATCGGTATTCTTAAAACTAAATCTGAAGGAAAGATTAATAATTGAATTAAGAATAAAAACATAAGGCCACATTATTAATTAAGGAAGATATTTTTAATAATGATGGTCACACATGAACTACAACAACATTGAAACAGTGATGTAAATTACAGAACTGTGATCTTCTCATTATTATATAAAGTAATTTAGCAATTAAAAAAAATTTTATTGAGTGTAACTGTCACGCAATGTTACATTGGTTTCAGGTGTACAACATAGTGATTCAACTTCTTTATACATTATGTTATACTCACCTTAAGTGTAGGTACCATCTACATATATGCGCTGCTATTAATAACACTGACTATATTGCCTATGCCTAAAAAGCAAACTTCCCTGACTTATTCTTCACCAGGAAGCCTGTATCTTGCACTTCCCTGCACCCTTTGGCTCCTTCCCACAACCCCATCCCTCTAGCAACCATGAATTTGCCCTCTGTATTTATAGGTCTGATTCTGCTTTCAGTTTCTTAGATTCCATATGCAAGTGAAATCACACGGTATTTGTCTTTCAGTATGATTCATTTCACTTAGCATAATACCCCCTAGGTTCTTCCGCGTTGTTAAGAAAAGCAAGAGCTCATCCTTTCTTAAAGATACACACACACACACAATATCTTCTTTATCTCCTCAACTATCAATGGACACTTAGGTTGCTTCCATATCTTGACTACTGTAAAAATGCTGCAACAAACAAAGAGGTACCTGTATCTTTTCAAATTAGTGTTTTTGTATTTCTTCAATAGCCAATAAAGGAATACTGGATCATACTGTATTTCTCTTTTTAATATGTTGAGGAACCTTCGTATTGTTTTCCACAATTTCCGTTCCTGCCAACAGTGCACAGGGTTACTTTTTCTCCACTTCCTCACCAACACTTGTCATTTCTTATAATTTAGATTTTAGCTATTCTGACAAGTGTAAGGTGTGGTTTTGATTTGCATTTCTCTGATGATGAGTGATATTGAGGATTTGTCATGTGTCTGCTGGCCAGCTGTAGGTCTTTCTTAAAAAAAAAAAAACATCTGAGGCGCCTGGGTGGCTCAGTCAGTTGGGCGGCCGACTTCAGCTCAGGTCATGTTCTCGCGGTCTGTGAGTTTGAGCCCCACGTCGGGCTCTGTGCTGACAGCTCAGAGCCTGGAGCCTGCTTCCGATTCTGTGTCTCCTTCTCTCTCTGCCCTTCCCCTGTTCATGCTGTGCCTCTATGTCTCTCAAAAATAAATAAACATTAAAAAAAAATTTTTTTAAATCTATTCAGGTCCTCCAATAATTTTTGAATCAGAGTATTATTTTTTTACTGTGGAATGTAAATACATTCTTAGAGTCCAGCATATCCTGATATTAAAACAAAACAAAGGCAAAGACACCACAACAAAAAGAAAATTACAGGTCAATATTTCTGAAGAAAAATTCTCAAAAATTATTAGAAAACTGCATTCAACATAAATTAAAAATATCATTCACAATCAAACGGGATTTATTCCATGAATGCAAGCATGGCTCACTATTCACAAACCAATCAATGTGACATACCACATCAACAAAACAAAGAATAAAAATCATATGACCATGTCAATAAATGCCAAAAAAATGCATTTGACTAAAAAAATCTATTTATGATAAAAACTCTCAACAAAGTGGGTTTAGAGGGAGCATACCTTAACAAAATAAAGACCACATATGGAAGAAAGTCCCACAGCTAACAGCATACTTAATGGTGAAAAACTGAGAGTTTTTCCTCTAAGATCAGGAACAAGACAAGGATGTCCACTCTCGCCACTCTTACTCAACATTGTACTGGAAGTCCTAGCCAGAGCAATCAGACAATAAAAATAAATAAAAGGCATCTATATATTGATAAAGAAGTAGTTAAACTGTCACTCTATAGATAAGATACTATATATAGAAAATCCTAAGTATTCCATAAAAAAACAATTAGAAGTCATTTTCTTCATAATTTTTTTAGCTTAAAGACCAATCATAGCACTTACTAGTGATTTCTGAGTGAGTTTTGAAAGACCTCTATATTTAATTATCTCTAAAATACAAAGAAAACACATGAGAGCAAGACTTTATAATAATGTAAGACTACCATAGAATATTATTTATGAAATTAATCTGTATATTTGGTCAATTTTAATATTAAAGTTGCACGGTTTAGGGTTCACTTGGGATTCTCCTCTACACAAAATCAACTTGCCCCTTCAACTATATTTCTCTTACAATTAATTCTTTAATGTAAGGAACTAGTGAGAATAAGAAAAATATAGAAAATTCTTGTAAATGGCTTTTACTCATTAACTGTACATGTAATAGTATGTGTGGATGCATGTATATAGCAAAATCTTTTGCACATATTCATTGATTATATTCATCAATAATTCCACAGCTTCCCATGTTTCAATAAAGAGAAACAGGATCAACTAGGACTGTATTATGATTTCTGTGGCTCCTGGGCACATTTGCCTCCCTTAGTCCCTTCCTGCATTAAAACACACACACAAATATTAAAAACTGTGTTTTGTAAGTACATGGGTATAAATATGAATCTATCAATATTATATTTAATACATATTATTTCACATAAAAGCTCATTATTCTCTTGTGATTTTAAATTTTTTTTAATGTTTATTTTATTTTTGAGAGACATAGAGACATAGCGTGAGCAGGGGAAGGGCAGAGAGAGAGGGAGACACAGAATCCGAAACAGGCTCCAGGGTCTGAGCTGTAGGCACAGAGCCCGACGCGGGGCTCGAACCCACAGACCATGAGATCATGACCTGAGCCGAAGTCGGCCACCCAACCAACCGAGCCACCCAGGCGCCCCTCTCTTGTGATTTTAAACTAAAATAAAGAATTTTTGTGAGTCCCTAAGAGTAATGAACACCCTAGTTAAAGGAAAGTTGTGGTTAAAGGAAAAGTTGGCCCCAGTTTAATAGAAAAAGCTTTTTCTTTGAAATAATTTCTATTTTAATAAAAAAAATTGAAATTGGAGGCTACTTAGAAATTATACCAAAACTTGATTTTAACAAAATTTCTGTCTTCAAAGTACCTCCCTCTCTAGAAGTGATAAGAAGTGGTAAAATGGAGTGACTTGAAATCCATTTATTTTCCCGTACAACATGACGGCAGGAGAAAAACAAAAAAGATGGAAGCCTAAATGTGACATAGTAAAACAGGAATTGCTATGGATTTAAAGAGTCATCAGGGAAATATCTGAATTTCTACTTAAAAATAATCGCAGTATGGCTACCTAAAAAATTTTGCTGTGGTCACCAAAGGAAAATGAAAAATCTTGTGATTTTCCAAAAAAATATTTGGATGTTATATTCCAGTGGAGAAGGATTATATATGCTATGAAGATTCTACCTTTTGTAAGAAGTGAATTGTAGAAAACAGCAGATAGAGACAAATTCATATCATTAGGGGAAAAAATATATGGCTTAAGTCATAAATTAAAACAAACAAACAACATATAGCTTCAGAAAATGAATTAAAAGATAAAGAAAATGAAGACTAAAGTGATAAATTAGAATTATTTGCATGCAAATGAAAACACCCAGCTGATTATCACAATGTTAGTAATTATAGAATTAAAAAAAAAATTTTTTTTTGACCTACCCTAATTGAATGTCACCAAAATGAATAAAGTGTTCTGTGAAAACAAAAAGAGCATAACGAAGTTATAACATACATTTACGTGGTCCCCATTTGCTCTCACTCTGGGTACCCAGAAATAATTCTTTTAGGCAGATTATCCTATCCTTAAAATAGTGTTTTTTTAAAAAATGATGTTTTCTACACATGACCAGATTTCATTCTTTCTCATTGTCGCGTAGTATTCCATTGTATATATACACCACATCTTCTTTATTCATTCATCAGTTGATGGACACTTAGTCTCTTTCCATGATTTGGCTATTGTCAAAAGTACTGCTATGAACATCGGAGTACACGTGCCCCTATTCATCAGCACTCCTGTATCTCTTGGACAGATTCCTAGCAGTGCTATTGCTGGGTCATAGTGTAGTACATGGATGGAACTGGAGGGTATTATGCTATGTGAAATAAGTCAGTCAGAGAAAGACAGAAAGCCATGGGGGAGGGGAAGAGGGGAAAGAAAAAAGACACAGGGAGGGAGAGAGACAAAACATGAGACTCTGAAATACTAAGAACAAACTGAGGGTTGAGGAGGGTACGGGACGGGGGAGAGTGGCATTGGTTAGGATGAACACTGGGTGTTGTATGGAAAGCAATTTGACAATAAAAAGTTTAAAAATGAATAAATAAATAAATAAATAAATAAATAAATAAATAAATATTTTTAAAAGTGATGCTTTCTATTATATCTTCAAAACCCACAAAATTGCATGAAAACGTAATTGGTGCTACATAAAATACATACCAAATGGATAAAAAGTTTAGATTACTCACCTACCTAACTTGTGTAGACTTGTGCTAATAATACACAGACTTCAGTTATTTACCAAAACAAGAGCTAACTGTTACTGTGTTAACCACATGTTTTGTGGAGATGAACTATTTATGTTAGAAGCTATTAACAAATCATTATGAAAGGTGCTTTACAAAATGTAAGTGAACTAAAGGAATTAGCAAATGTATACTGGCCACCACTACAGGTTCTGACAGATCTGAAAAACCAGATGGATTTAACTGTATTGTTTTTGATTGAGGACAACTCTGGAGTGACAAAGGGAATCAAACTATTGTGTGTGTGTGTGTGTGTGTGTGAGAGAGAGAGAGAGAGAGAGAGAGAGACAGACAGACAGACAGAGAAAAAGAGAGAGAGAGAATTCCAAGCAGACTCCACCCTGTCAGCTTGGTGCCCGATGCAGACCTTGAACTCACTAACTGTGAGATCCTGATCTGAGCCAACATCAAGAGTCCAACATATAACCAACTGAACCACCCAGGAGCCCCCGAAACTCATTATTTTTAATACTACATTTCAAGCGAGACATTAAATAGAAGAACTTAAAGTAAGTGTGTGTGTCTGTGGGTGTGTGTCTCTATTTGCTTGTGGAGATACATCTATTGGTAGGTGGATAGACAGACTGACAGATATAGACTGATATGATAACACTGGCTGAATTTACAAGCCAGTGATAAATTGGCTGTCTATTTGAGGTTTTAAAATTGCTCTAATGGTCAGCAGCTTAAAAATATAGATTTGTAGATTATCTCCTGAGAAAATGAATGACATATATTGTGTGTATTATCCCATAAAATCCTATCTGTTAAGGAATTATTTGACATCACGTCTTAAAATTATATTTGCAAAATTAGCTTAAATGGATTTGGAGAAGAAAAATTATGTAGACTGACAAAAGGCCCAAAATTTGCAAAGAGAGGGCAATCACACCAGTCATTTAATGGGGTATGATGAGTGTTGAAGAGAAAGTCTGGAAGGGTTGGTAAGTTCTAATGTTCTTTAGTAATTAATTAATGAAGTAGAAAGAGAAGAAAACTGTACATTCGTGTGATGTGTGAATGATAATAAATTGTGAAGTGTACAAAATGGAGAGAATAAACAGAAATAAATCAACCCACATAGACTATGAATATAGTAATAAACAAAAGAAAATGAAATTCAACTCAAAAAATTCAACTACGTCAGACAAATAATCACCTCCAATGGCAGTATCATAGAACTTTTCAGAAGAGCCTAAGATAAATTCAATAGCTTTATAGGAAGACAAGAAACAGAGAAGGGAATTGAGTATTCTTGTGTATGTTTAGATATCATTTTATCTAAGAATATCCAATATAGCTCCATCAGATTCTATTCTAGAGCATTCTAGAGCCACAATAGGCCATTGATAATCATTGCCTCTTGGCAAATATATCAACAAGAATTAGAGGTGTAGGAGGTAGACTCTACCACAGAGCAGTAGAGATAAATACAGAGAGAGGTAGACATACTATTTTTACTACTTAATAATCATGTTTTTCATATCTTTATTCCCCAGAGTTACATCCCCACACTTTTTAATGTTCATATGTAACAAAACGAAGTAAGTATCCGAACATTCTACACACCAATTTACTCATAATTGAAGTCTCCAGTCTGAATGAAAGCACTTTTAGCTTTATATACATTTCTTGTCATTTGTCTCAGAATTCTTCCCCCCACCTACCCTCATATCCTGTATTTTACAGATTATTTCCCACCGACTAGAAAATGTTACAGAGTGAAGAACTGAAATCCACAGAATATTCCCAAATGATTTTTAATCAGTAATACATTTCCCTCCAAACTTGTATGTAGATAAATGCTAGTAGTTAAGTGATTTAATTACAAATTCTGTCTTTTCAAAAGTGAAGTAATGATATCACGAAGCGATCCTATAATTCCCTCTTAATTACTCCTGTCTGTATCTCAGAGCTCTTTCAGAACTCTGGGGTTTAACAGCCTTAAGGATTACACAGAGCTTTGTACCCACACAGCCTTCCAACTCACTAATTCAGAACTCCTTAAACTGTTTCATAAAATACCCAACTTCTATACATATATACCCATATTTTTTTCAAACAGTTCTGTGATCCAAATGCTTAGAGAAATTTTGTGCTGATAACTTCAGAGAAGAGACTAAACTGGTTTGTTTAGTACACGATTTATCAGAACCTTTTTTACTGTGATGAGTATGTTTATGACATTGATTCTGGTGATAGTTTTATGGGCATGTATCTCCAAACTCACCAAGTTGTATACATTAAATACATACACCTTTTTGCAAGTCAACTTTACCTCAATCAAGTGGTTTAAAAAAGATTTACCCAAAGGATATAGGAGAGCTGATGCTTAGGGGCAGATGTACCCCAATGTGTATAGCAGCACTTTCAACAATAGCCTAATTATGAAAGAGCCTAAATGTCCATCAACTGATGAATGGATAAAGAAGATGTGGTTTGTATAAACAATGAGAAAGAATGAAATCTGGCCATTTGCCAGATGGATGGAACTGGAGTATATTATCCTGAATGAGATAAGTCACTCAGAGAAAGACAGATACTATCTGTTCTCACTCATATGTGGATCTTGAGAAACTTAAGAGAAGACCATGGGGAAGGTGAAAGGGGAAAAAGTTACAAACAGAGAGGGAGGGAGACTATAAAATACAGAGAACAAACTGAGGGTGGATGGGGGGTGGGTGAGAGGGGAAAGCAGGCGATGGGCATCAAGGAGGGCACTTGTTGGGATGAGCACTGGATGCTGTATGGAAACAAATTTGACAATAAATTATATTTAAAAAATAAAAAAAATAATTATTGATTTCACTTTTTCCCAAACATATTAGGCCCAGACTTTATTGGTAAACTTTTTAAATTTTTTTAATGTTTATTTTTGAGAGAGAGAGAGAGAAACAGAGTGTGAGTGGAGGAGAGTAAAGTGAGAAGGGGACATAGAATCCAAAGCAGGAACCAGGCCCTGAGCTGTCAGCACAGAGTCTGATGTAGGGCTCGAACTCACGAACCGTGAGATCATGACCTGAAGTCAGACGCTTAACCTACTGAACCAACCAGGTGACCCTGGTAAACTTTTTAAAATAATAATAATAATAATAATAATAATAATAAGAAGAAGAAGAAGAAGAAGAAGAAGAAGGAGAAGAAGGAGAAGGAGAAGGAGAAGGAGGAGAAGGAGAAGGAGGAGAAGGAGAAGGAGGAGAAGAAGAAGGAGGAGAAGGAGAAGGAGGAGAAGGAGAAGGAGAAGGAGAAGGAGAAGGAGAAGGAGATGGATAAGGAGACGGAGAAGAAGAAGGAGAAGGAGACAGAGAAGAAGAAGGAGAAGAAGGA
>PITB01021148.1:0-29544 GCA_004024585.1 Paradoxurus hermaphroditus
CTGGGGACCAGCCCGAGACACACCACGTCCAGAGAGCCAAGAGTGGTTCCCTAGCTGTCCTTCATGGACCAGAGACGGTCAAGAAGAGTCGGAGGAGAAAGATCGAGAACCCACTCCGTGCGCCGCTACCTCAAAGGGAAAGAGAACCGAGATCAGACGATGCTGGCGCTGGTGCCTGCCGTGTCAGTGGCGTGCGTCTCCGTTCTGATTCTCACCGACGCTCCAGCCGACAGCACGGCCTACCGAACGCACCCTGTCGTCCACGTCCTCTTGGTTTCCAGTGTCAGACCGCCTGACTCACACTGGGTTAAATAGCAAAGCCGGGGAAATTCGGAGGCGGTCCTGGTATTCAGGCGAGCTTTCGTCTGGACCCTGACTCGATTTCTCTGTCGTTTGCTCAGACTCGCCCATCTCTCCCTGTTTGTCACCGCTCCCCTGTGATGGCAAGATGGCGGCAGCCGCCCCGTCTAGCTGCTTCCTCATTCACATCTGACCAAGGCCTGAGCTCTGAGCTGATCGGTCGGTCACTCCTGGACCGACCCCAGTGACCAGAAGAATGGCATGCGCTGAGGTCGTGATTTCCCTGACGTGTCCGCTGTGCCAGGGGCACTTGGTATCCTGGAGCTGAGGGAGGGGGCACTACCACCCATACTGCTAAACCGGGAAGGAGGGGGCGGGGAGGCAATCCTGATTTCCATCCCGCCTCCTCCATGTGCAACATGGTTGTCCGACCTTAGGTTTTTTAGAGGCGATTTTGGAGTTCATCACTTTAAAAAGATGGAAAGGAGGACGCCTGGGGGACTCGGTCAGTTAAGCGTCCGACTCTTGGTTTCAGCTCATGACGTGAGACCGTCACAGTCTCACGGTTCGTGAGTTCGAGCCCTGAGCAGGGCTCTGTGCTGACAGTGCGGAGCCTGCTTGGGATTCTCTCTCTCTGCCTCTCCCGCGTGCTCTCTCTATCTCAAAATAAATAAATAACCTTAAAAAAAACAAGGGAAGGGAGAGGAAGACCACAATAAGATCTTTTTCTTCTCTTCGAGAACACTCAAAGTCTCTTTATAAAAAATATATACTAGATACCTACCTACTTGGGGCCAGGCGCTGACTGAGGTCCTGGAATAGAAACATAAACAGAATGGACTCCGTGACTTCGAGACACTCTTGCGGGGGCCTTCCTTCTGGGGGGGCGGGAGAGTCTAGCCTCTCTGACATGTGGGGAAAACCCTAGAGGCTGAAGCAGCAGGTGTGGGATCCTTAGCGGCAGGGCTGGGTTGCTGAGGGGCTGCCTTAGAGCCTCGGGATGGGCAGGGGGGCGAGGGACACCTCCTCCTGCCTTCCTCCGAGGTTTGGAGGACAGCGGCACCTCCAGCGTGATCTGACCTGATGTTGTCACCTGATACAGAGGATGGGGAGGCCCGGGGAGTCACGAACTCCTGCCACCCACTTTCCACCCTCTCAGAGTAGCGTCCCACTTTCCTTTACGTCGGTCGGTGGAAGGCAGGTCTGAGCCGGCGTGGCCTGGGAAAGGAAGGAGAGGAAACGCTCTGCCTTGGGAAGGGCCGCTTTATGCAGCCTGCTTCTGATTGCCTTCCCTCCCAGTGACCTCTTCTTTTAAAAGCGCTGGCCTTTTCTGAGGTCTGGGAAAAATAACCAAGAAAAGCTGGGGACCGCCTTCTTTTAGGGCCAACCTTTCCTCCCTTTCATGTGGTGAAGAAGCCCCCTTTGAGGGCTGCGTTGTGTAAGCCTCTTAATTGCAGAGCTAATGTGAACCAGAGCGGGATGATCCATCCAAGAATCCTTGTTTGGCTTCATGACCGTTTTCAAAGGGGACTCGGGGTCCCTCCCTTATCTGGTCTCCTATCAGCTGAATGACGTAAGTGTTTACAGAGGGCTCAGCAGAAGAGATAACACATTATCACCCCTCCCAGCCTCAGGGGGGAGGGAGGTTTACTCTAAAGATTATCGAGTCTTAACTCCCAAAGGGTGAAGAAACCCAGACTTCTAGGAAGCTGTTCCTGCCCCGTTTGTGGCCCGGCACGGCTAGATGTCCCAGCGGAGGTCAGAAGGGGGTCCCGCAGCACCGAGGCCAGGGCCAGAAGCGTGAGCCAAAAGGGGCGAGCAAAACTGGTTCTTGTTGGAGAAAGGAACTGGATCCCAGCGTAGACGATGTGCTAAGGGGATGAGAACCGTTTTTGCTGGAGCTGAGGAGACTACACAGAGGTTATCAATGGTCCCTGTTATGAGGGAGCTCGGATTCCGCTTCCGGCCAAGAAGGGTGATTGGCTGACAGATGTGGGTGATGACTTACAGGTGACCCCTGTTTTTGAGGCAGGACCACATTGATCTTGGGGTGGTCCCTCCAGGACTAGGCAGGGGTGCAGTACAAGGGCCCGGTCACTTCCACCCAACACAGGACTCCTTGAACGAGCAAGCCTGTTCCGGAGCTCACTGTCGGGCAGGCAGAGCAGCTGTCACGTTTGCGTGGCAAACTTGATCCTGTTCCTTCCTTTTATCTCTCAAAGTCATTTTCTTTCCTCGCTCTGTCTCAACACTTGCTTCCAGCTGACACACCCCGTGAGTCTATTCACCTGTCCAAGAAGGACCGTCTTGTGCCCCTCCCTGCGGGAGCTACCATTTGAGGAAGGAGATCCACGGTGGGGTGGAGCCTCAAGGGCCTTTTAAAGAACCGCAGGGACGATTTGGACAGTTGAGAGAATTTCTTGGAATCTGGCCCTAGATTGTCTTCCACCATCTGAATTCATTAGCCAAGCGCGGGGTGAGGGATACTACCTAATTGAAAAGAACACCTTCCCAGGAATGTTCCCCCAAGGGAGGGCTCTTGTCAGGTTCAGAGTGGCGCACTATGTCTGTGACAAGCCGTGCTGTGCACACTTGTTGGGTGGAGATATATCCGGGGGTTTCACAGAGCAGGAATGGCAGAGTACGCCAGACTCTAGACTGTGTCCTCATCAGACAACGCTTGGAAGGATGAAGAATATACTTCTCTGGGTGCCTGGGGGGCTCTGTTAAGCCTCTGACTCTTGATATTGGCTCAGGTCATGATCTCAGGGATTGTGAGTTCAAGCCCCACATTGGATTCTGTGCTGACGGTGTAGAGCCTGCTTGGGATTCTCGCTCTCTCCTTCTTGCTCTGCCCCTCCCTTGCTCTCTTTCTCTTTTTCTCTCTCAAAATAAATAAATAAACATTAAAAAAATTAAAAGAAGAAAAAGAAAATACTTCCCATCACCAGGTTTTGTCTGATATGGCCCCCAATGTCACCAAAATGCCCTCTCTCCAGGAACCAGAATCAGCCAGCGTCCAGCTGCCCTCGGCGTTGCATCCGAGGAGGCATTTGGCACCTGTCTGGGGAGGACTCCCCAGCCCTCGGCCGTCCTGGCTGATGGCACACTCGATGACATCCCATTCTCATCTTTCTGTAAGAGCCTTCTCCTGTAGAGCAGCCTGGAAACATTCTAAGGCTGCCATTTCCTCTGAGAGACACCCTAGTGGCTTCTTTGATTCTTGATGTACGGCATAAGATAGGTTTAAGTGATGTTTGGAGAATTTGGTAATTAAAAGAGTATGTTATGTGGAGAGTTTTTCAGTTGAAATTTAATACCTTAGTGCATTCAAACCAGGTTTCCCCGACCATAACCCAATGGTAAAATCCAGCGCTGACACCAAGCCGAACCCAAACTCAACATTTCTTGAACTTGAGCCCGGGGAAGAGAGCGTATAACTGTCTCTCTGTCCACTGACATTTTTGCAGGGCATCAGGGGCTGTCCACAGTCTGGCATGTTACTCTATGAAAATATGTCTCTGAACCAAAAACATGATGGCTTTGTTTTATTTTTACAGTGGGTGGGTTGCAGAAAGCCAGGGGGAAATTCTGTTTTCTAGCCTGCTTATTTTACTTGGACAGGGAAAATGCCTCCCTAATGGGTGTCCTTGAAAGCAATCAAAGCCAAGAAAAAGCATTGCCAAGTTTCAAAGGGTAAATATTCCAAAAAGTAATATTTAGCAAATTATTTTCAGGAACGATGCCCACTACCACCATAATTATTTATTAAGGTTTGGAAGTCTTGGTCATTGTAACATTACAATAACATCGGAAACAGAATAAAATGATTGCACGTGGGAAGGGGAGAAAAATTCTCTTCACAAAGAGTACCGTTAGGAATATACTATCATTTAAAAACAGTTTGGCTAAGTGACTTTCAAAAACAACTGTGTAAAATTGAATAGTACTTCAGTAAAGATCTCATTTGCAAGAGTGTTAAAAATGCATAATAGAGACGATTTTGAGAAAATAGCCAACATATAAATAAAACCTCAAAGTTCTGTCAGAAGTCATAAAAGACAATTTTAGAACAGAAGCATATTTCTCGATGTAAGAAGGAGTAATTCAAACAGATTCTTTATGGATTTGGAAAAAATAATTTTTGAAATGCATCTGAAAGAACAGTTGGCTTGGACTTTTGAAAGACGGTCTGAAAAGTAAGACTAATGGGGAAAATGTTTACAATTCCAGCAGGTATTAAAATATATTTTAAGAGAAACATTAATTAAAACACTAGAATATTGACTTAAAAACCAAGAGAGTGATGGATGGAACGCTATACGTATGTCTTGAGGTAGAAGCAATCATATATAGAAATACAGTTATATATGGAATTTTCGATGATCTAATAGCCGAACTTTAATAAAAGTAAAAGGAAATAGGTAAAAATAGGTAAAACTAATTTTCATAGTATATTTTATTTAACTCTATATGTCAGAAGTATTTGAATATGTGATCAATCTGGAGAAATGCTATTAACAAGATTGTTTACATTCTTTGGTACTAAGTGTTTGAAATTTGGACTATCCACATATCAAGTGTTTGACAGCGATGCATCGATATTGACCGTCCCATCCTTACAGCTTAGGTTGTGGGGAAGGGAATTTTATACATTATGAACAAGCGTCAGGAAAACAATGGAGGAGGAAAATAGACATTTAATGAAGAGTATGATGTCCTGGTAATGGTTTGTAAAATCTAGAAATACATAAAAATGGAACCACACTATAGGCTATCTGATGCAATAAATTTTAGAAGAAGTAGATTATACACTATTTTGGAAACCAAGAAATAGATAAGCCGGCAGTGAGTTGAACAGAGTCATGACTTGCGTGGACCTGGGTGGGAGGCCCGCTAGTTCCAGGACAACACGGCCTGAGGAGGAAGGGAAGAAGGCAGGAGGTGACAGACACAATAGGGACAGATAACCTGTTCACTAAGGCAAGTCCTGGGGACAGAGGCCAGGAATCCAACAACCAAAAGGCAGAGAGAAAATTTCCAGAGTGATTCAGATAACTCTCGGGACCTGGAAGTCATGATGGGTGAGGCTATGTAGCAGAAGTTTCCGGGCCCTGAACCAATTTGAAGTCCAGAAGGGTGTTGGCCAGTATTGGGTAATCTGTTCGCTGTGGACAGCACCCCACCCATGGAAGCCCCACCAGAAAGAATGGAACTTGTCCTGGGGAGGAGGGTTTGTGGGATCAGCATGACTCAAGAACTGCCATCCTAGAGGGACAGAAGGACACCCTCAAGACCACAGAAATACTGCCGAGTGAGAGAACAAGGCAGAAGTTGAATGCCTTGGACAGACAGCCATGGGAGTGGAGGATGCTGTAATGCACTGAACGGTGTTTCCCAAATTTATGTGCTGAAATCCTAACCCCTAGTACCTATGCATATGACCACATTTGGAAATAGGGTCTTTAAAAATGTAATTAAGTTAACATTAGGTCATTAGAATGGGCTCTAATCCAATATGACAGATGTTCTTCTAAGAAGAGGAAGTTAGGACACAGAAACTCAGAGAGACAGCCATGCATGTGAAGACTCAGGGAAAAGGTGGCCATCCACAAGCCAAGGAGAGAGGCTTCAGAAGAATCCAGCCCAGATGACACATTGATCTTGGACTTCCAGCCTCCAGAATGGTGCAAAAATAAATTTCTGTTGTTGAAACTACCCAATCTGTGGCACTCCACTATGGCAGCTCCAGCACACTAACATAGATGCAAACACTGAAGACTGTACCAGTGAGAGCCCTCAACCCCAGGCCTAGTGAGCAGCGAAGGAGTGTCCATGGGGTCAGCACACAGGAGCCTCACCTCTGTGTCTTGGGCAAGCAACATGTCCTCCCGAGGACTGAGAATGAATATTTAACCTGGTTGAGAAGACTTAGCACAAGACACAAGAGAGGACCCAAAGCTAGGATTGTCAGATGAAATACAGGATGTCTAGTTAAATTTGAATTCCAAATAAGCAACAAAATCTAAGTGCATGGCTTAACTTTTGCATGGGGCATGCTCATTCCAAAAACTTATTTGTTATTTCTCTGAAATCCAAATTCACCTGGCCATCTTATACTTTAACTTCTTAATCAGATATCCCCATTCCAGTATAAGGGAAGGGCCAGGACGTCTAGCAAGAAGTGCAGAAGAAGACATAAGGGGAGGACATGAGGTGAAGCAGGCTGGCCGGCAGGGAGCACTCACTAACCAGGGTAGGAGAATTTCTGAAGACTGAAACCAGTGGATGGAATCCAACATCTCAGTAGGCAAACAGGTCAAGGCCATGATCGAAAGATTTACACAAAAATATCTACAGTTTTCAAACAAGTTTGCAAGGGTATTGTCTTTTTCATGATTTTTACACCTAAGTTTTTAAGAAATTAAGGATCGATTTTCATCTTTTTAAACAGGAACTTAAAAAAATATTAACTAAAATACTCCATAAGAATAGGTGCAGCCAACAATGGCCCTTCTGGTGGTGGACAATGTTTTAACCAACATGCTCACCCTGGCTGACCCAACAAAACCATTCATGATTTTATCCCAAGGGTAAGAATTTAAAATAAAGAAGGAAAAAATGATAAAAGATGGTGCATTATTCCGTTATCATCACTGTAAAGTTATAAATACGCTTGAACAATAACTGGAAGGAAACATGAAGGACAAAAGCATTTGATGTGAGTAGAGTTTTATCTTTAAAATTTCCCCTTGGGTCATGAGTACACTCTTCTTTAATGACACGTTTTAATGTGAGGAGCAGTTCCATTGTTGCTGGCAAGGATTATTGGCGAAGGTGTGCCCTTTGAGGCCTTCAGGGAGAGGTGACGGGGGAGGGTCCATCTTGGCGGCCTCCGGCCCTGCTCAGGGAACACCTCCAGGAGACTTTCTTTATTCGTCTGCATCTGCAGGGCAATTGCTGGCCCTCCAGGTCTTTGAAACAGCTCCTCACAAGCTCTAAATGTTTTCCTTGGGCCAAAGGTTCAATGACTGTTGGCCATTCTCAACCAACAAATGTTTCCATTGAACGAGACTCATTATTCTGCCATCTATTTCTTCACTGGAATATTAATGCCCTTCTTCAGTCTTCATTCTGTCTTCTCCCAACCTAAAGCCAAACTCCGAGCAAGTTACTGTGCGGCTCGTCTTTGTATACGGTCTGTAGTAATAAATCTTTGCTGTCATTACTCTGTTTTCCAACATCCAGGAGAAGGGAAAGTGGTCTTCTGGCTCATCCCCCAAGTGTCCGTGCTTTGGTTCTGGAAGAGACGGTCATCGGAGAAAGATATTGCATTATTGGTTGGTTAAGTGGATATTCTTACTGCTTGGGGGGCTTCCAGAAAACAAAAAATTCATGTTAACATCAAAGAATGTTGGACTCTCCTGAGGTTCATGCAGCTTTTCTCACTGCAAATGAGCCAAGAAGAGACCACTCTGTGTTAGTCCGCCCTAGGCTGCCATAAGGAAGCACCGCAGACTGGGGCGGGGAGGAGGGGGTGGCTTAAACAACAGAAATTTATTGTCTCAGGGCTCTGGAGGGCTCAAGTCTGAGATCAAGGTGTCAGCCGAGTGGGCTCCTCTGAGGCCTCTCTGCATGGCTTATAGGTGGCCGTCCTCTCCCCACGTCCTCACCGGGTCATCTCTGTGTCTGTGTCTTAATCTCCTCTCCCTATAAAGACATTACTCATCCTGCTTTGGGGCTTACCCTAATGGCCTCATTTTAACCTAATTACCTCTTTAAAGACCCTGTCTGCACATACAGTCCCAGTCTGAGGTCCTGCGGGTGCTACGAATTGGGGTGGGGGCACACAACTCAGCCCCAAATGACTCATGAGATCAGCAGGGACCTTCTCTCTTGCCGGCCCCAACGCTACACAAGAATTAAAGAGGGGAGCCAAGAGTTCTAAACTAATCACTGAGACAAATGTGCTAGAATAACCTGTTAGCCCTGCCTGTGGTGAGCGACTTGAGGACTTGAGGGTGACGCATATTGCTCCTTGACATTCCTGAGAGTTCCATCTCAATCCTGCAGTCTCTTAGGAGAGGAACCTCTTGTACACAGGGGTCTGTGTGAGCCCTGCCCCAGGTACCGGTAAGGAGTGGGTCTCCATTAGGTGGCTTTGAGCCCATGAGGGCTGGGTGAGGTCTCCCTGCCTGGGCACCCCTTGGGTTATAAGTTTTCCCTGCATCTTGTCCTTCAGCCAAGGCTGGTGGCCTGGTGCCACCTCTATGTGACCTGCAGAGAGGGCTGTGAAGCTACGTGATCCCTGGTCTTGGCCCTCGTTCCCATTTCCTCATATTGCCACAGTGCATCCTAGCATGGCCAGCGGTAGTCAGGCCACCCCAGCACGCAGCCTCGCTCTTCCTGGCCTCCTGGCCTCCTGCTCAGACCCTGTCCTCCGTGCTCCGAGACAGGACATATGGGACGCACAGAGCCCTGGGAGATGCTGCACTTACCTTCTTGAACCCCCACCCCCTGGGGGTCCCTAATACACTGTCAGGCTAGAACGACACCATTTTTTAATGTTTATTTTTTTATTTTGAGAGAGAGAAAGAGAGAAAGAGAGAGAGAGAGAGAGCACATGGTGGAGAAGCAGAGAGAGAGGCGAGAGAGAATCCCAAGCAGTCTCCATGCCCAATGCTGGGGCTCGAACTCACAAACCTCGAGATCATGACCTGAGCTGAAATCAAGAGTCAGGTGCTGAACCAGCTGAGCCCCCCAGGCGCCCCTAGAGTGACACCATCTTTAACAGCAAGTTGAGGGGCCCGATCCACTGGCTTCCTCTCCTTCCATGTACTTTGTCTTTTAGCCACACAGAGGGTTGAAACACAGGGTGGCAGGAGCAATAGGTCCAACTCTGTGTGGAACAAATAGGAAAAGTGTGCACACGTGATGTGTGCAAGTCCTTCTGGTAGCCAGCTCTCCTCCTCCCCCGGTGAGAGGTGGGCAGAGCCCCCTACCGAGCAGATCCGTCCATCTGCGCTCTCGGGTCTTAACGTGTCTCCCACAACTGGTGGAGTCGGTGGCCTAGCGTAGACGTGGGACTGCGCTGTCTCCCTCAGAGGACACGCAGCCAGCTCCGTAGCTGGAGTTCACGCTGCAAAGAGGCCAACAGATGTTATGCAATACTTGCAGCCGGGGAAGGGATTCCAAACACGCGGGGAGCAGCAAAGCCTCTCTGCCTGTGAGCATTGTGGCACAGGACGGGGTGTCTGCGAGCAAGACGGAAGAAAGTCCTGCTGGGGTCGAGCTGAGCAGTCCTCTCGGTCAGATGCTATCCGGCTTCCCTCGGGCAGCACCAAGACATGAAACATGGCACCACTGCCTCCCTCTCTGGCTTGCCTGCCGCTTAAGTGCTGATTAAAAACCACCTGAAACGCTTTGCCTTATCTGTATTAGAATACAGGCTCTGAAATTATCCATAAAATTGTTCATTACTCGAATGCCGAATAGTACGGCCAGCCAAAGGCCAGTACGATTTCAGATAGATGTCTTACATCTATCTGAATCAGGAGTTTCTGAATCACTCTATTAGCTTGGTTTTGTCTTCCTGTTTGCTTGCTCACTACGCGTTATAATTTCTAACAGGAACCAGTACTGGAGAAATTGGACAATGGAAGGAATTAAAGATCCCAGTTTGGCAGGTGGACCTCAGAGCAAGAAGAGGTGAGAACCCTAGGAACCAATGGAAGTGAGGCAGAGGGAGGGGCCCCGGGAAGCTCCTCCCTCCCTCCGGGTCAACTCCACCAGGAAACCGCCTGGCTGTGGTAGTGTCCAAAGAATGGGATGTGACACGTGGGGTCCGTCTATAGTATTTTTCACAACTGCATATGAATCTTTAATTATCTCAAAATTAAAAGCTTAGTTTCAGATCACCCCGCCCACCACACAACACCTGAACTGTCTTGAAGGAAGGGGGACGGAGGGAGAGAGGGAAGAAGGAAACCAGGCTAGACCAGGTCTAACTACATCCAGAACTAGGCTAGAAAGACCTTTTCACAGTTCTGTGATCTCTGGATCTTTCCTGCTTCCCGGTAACGTGGACCTCCATGCCCCAACAGTGCTTTTAGGCAAACGCTTCTGGTCAAGAGGGAGGCAAGCGCCTTCTCCCCTCGCCCCTGCTGTTGATGTCTCTTACCATTGGGGTGGGGAGCCTCCGAGAAGCCGCCTCTTATGGAGGCCATTTTTGCCGGCGAGGATGCTTCAATATTAATTCTGTAACAAAGGAAATAGCCACGTTTGGCAGACGTCCCTCAACATGCAACTGCTAAATTCTGAACTCTTTTCAACAGTTATGTCGTTCAGGTCCCAGGGATACTCTTCATCACTAACCCACCCCGGCACGGATCCCAGCAGAGCTCCCAAGCCCGGGCGTCTGGAGCGGAGAGTCAGAGGGTTGTTTTGGATGGGTCTCTCTAGAGCAGAGACTGGTCACCTGTGACACCGGCTCCTCGGTTTCTGGGATACGCCACTCTCCCAAAGTGCTGGAAGCCTGACGGCAGAAAAGGATTCACCTCCTCCACATTTGCAACGGCGTTTGCATCCACACACGGAGTGCTGGTCAGTGGTTGGTCACGCTGCTGGACAAACGGCCACCAACCACAGCGAGCGGGGCACGTAACAGCTCCGACACACACTGGGACTCGAATTCAGCGGGGACCGCATTTCTGTAGTTTGCTTATTACTAATCCACCCTCGATGTCACCGTTCCCTGGATTTGGGGAAAACGTAGCTAACTTTTCATTCTTTTTGGTGCTCACTCTTATCAGATAATTTCAAAAATTGCTTTTGTCTGTCCTGGAGTGAAAACAAAAGTCTCCGTTTCTCAGCAGCTCCCTCTCTGCCTGCCTCCCAACAACAATGTCCTTCCCCACGTCGGGGAGCAGGGCTGTCTGGGGAGTTTGCACTGGGAGCCGAGGGTTGAGGTGCTTGCGTGCAGAACATTCTGGCAGACGACGACCTGGGTCCCCGGACCGCTGCCGGCCCTGCTGGCGTCTCCTACTCACGCTGCAGGTGCAACAGGCAGCCTGGGCCGCCGGGGTCAGACAACGCTCTTGCGATGCCTCCCGGTGGCCTCGGCTGGGGCTGGAGAGGTTCCAAGAGTCTAACTCCTGCGTTAGGCTCTGGCTCAGGAGCAACACACGGCGCCCAGTCCTGGGCTGCCTCGGGGGTGTGGGGGACACGGGGCGGCCTGAAGGACTTCACGCGATTTGGAAGGACTGAACTAAGAGACGAGACTATGAGACAAACGGCCGAGGGCGCAGCCGTTCTCCACGTGCAGTCCCCGGAGCGGTGCCATCAGCATCTCCTGGGACCGTGCTAGACATGCAGACTTTGGGGGTCCGCTTTCGGGGGTTTTAAGAAGTCCTACGGGGGGGGGGCTCTGAGGCAGGCCAAAGTGTGAGAGCATGGGAAAAATCTGCCTCCCTGAGTAGTAATGAGCTGGGAAAATCTGAACTTGCGGTCAATTACTTCGCCTCTTTGATTTTTTTGTTTTTTAGGTTCAGAACCTGTGTTTCATCAACTCGGGAAACTACACAGCAAGAGGACAAGTTTTGATCAAACGCTTTTCCGCTGCTCAGTCTCTGCTGAACGTCACCGAGGTCGGGAACTTGGCGTTAGACGCTTACCTACTGTGGGTCCAGACATGGGGCCCGGAGAGGGGGCTTCGGGCCCCTCCCAGGAAGGAAGGTGAGTGACCCCATGGGGGCCGGGCGTCCAGAGAGGTAGGGCGGGGATGAAGCCTATAAATCCGTTTCCACAAAGTCCGAAAGCCCCATCTGTTATAAATGAACGTGCCTTTTTAGTGACAGAAAGCCTCTCCTTGAGCCGGAGGGTGAGAGGGTCAGAGGGGGGAGGGTTTGCTGTTGAAATTTTTGTCTTTCCGAAGCATGGCCGTCAGCATTTTGGGCAGCTTCTGAAGGCCGGGCTCCACCCGCAGCGAGGCCAGCCTGGAGCCTGGGTTTCCTGAGTGGCTGCCGCGTGGTTCCTTCGTCCTCAGGCTGGGAGCCCACCTCGGAGCTGGGGCCCCTCTGAGTGAGCCAGCCTCGCCCGTCCCTGCTGCATGCCCGGAGCTGGCCTCCGGTTCCTGCGGGCCTCGCCGTCCCTCATCTGGAGAGGAAGGGCCGCCACGACACACCCCTTCATCGGCTTGTCCTGGTGGGGACAGCGTGGGGGCAGCTGTCCGTGACCCCGTGAGGTGAAGGCCATCCCGTCTCTGTGCCATCAGGGAGTTCCTCCGAGCTCCTTCATTTAGAGACTCTTTCGGTATAATTCTGCTTGCAAAAACAAAGGTTCGCAAGTCAGCCTCCGTATCCTAAGTTTTAGGGACTGATGAGGGTTTGGGAAATGGACGATCTGTCTAGAAATGGATGCATGCGGCAGTGCCCTGTCCCTCCAGAACCTGAGGAGGCAGAGAGCCTGTCACCAGGAGACCCGAGATGGCTTCGCAGAAGAAAGCACCCTGCAAATGTCGTCTTCGTACAGACGGAAGCTAATCCACCCGCACTTCCTCCCCGGGCCTTCTGGGCAGGTGTGCAGCTTTGTACAAACACTCGGCCTGAGTTAGACGTGCCGTCCGAGCAGCTGACCCGGCTACCTCCCCAGCAGCGCACCACCCTCCCGGCACCCAGCAGGCTCAGGGCCCATCGGCTCTGGTTCCAACACTAGGTAGAGAGGACGTATCCTGAGGACGAGAAGCTTCCAGGTCGTCAAAGAGTTGATTGTGCAAAAATTCTCAAGAACTGAGCACTTTCTGGCCTGGAAGCCTCCGGATGTGAGTGTGGGCCCCTGTACCTGTGGCTGCCGGCTCCCCGCGGTGCCTGCCTGCAGGACCCTGGGACCCAGGCTCGTTGGAAGAGAGGTGCCAGCCCCAGCGTCTAGTCACAGGAGGCCCCCCCGAGTGCCCTGCCTTCACCCCAGCCCCTGTGCACCCCCCACAGAGAAGGCAGATTGAGTTCTTCCTGTAAAAGACCCCCTCAGTGAAAACGCCACCTGTCCAGAACACCACACGCTCCCAGAATCCGTCCCTGCCTGTTCTGTGCGTCCCACCCGGCGTGTAACCGTGGACGACAGGATTCTTTATTTTACTCAGCATCGGGCCATTTGTTCTGTCACTTAATAGGACAGAAGCGCACACATTTCGAAGATGAAATCGAGACCGTTTCGTCTTCTCGCAGACTGCCCCCGGCTATTTCCACGGCCCCTGGGATCACACTCACTCTCCGCGGTTGGGATATGGGGGGCGAAACATGTCCAGAGGCGCAGGCTTTTAGGGACCAAAATAATAGGCGGGAACCGACCTCCTGTCTTTAGGACCGCGTTTATTAAGCCAACCACAAATAAGGCTTCTGACGCCCTCCTTCCCCTGCTCCCTCCCCCTCACTCCTGCGCCTCCTTTTCTGCCTTGGCGCCCTTAGAAAAGAGCTATGGCTAAAGTCTTCACAGCGCTTACCATCCCGGAGGGAAAACAAAGTTCTGGAGGCTGTCTTGAATCGCCAGAGTGCAGTTTGTTCTCTACATCCGAAGCATTTCTCTCCAGGAAGGTGTATTCGTTTCAAATCAGCTGGGATGGGACACATGGGCCCTCGAGGCAAAATTCCTACCTTCTCTGGTTGTGAAGACCAGCTGGACGGGCCGGGGTGTCGGTGCTCAACCATGAAAGGCCAGGTGCTGAGGAAAAGGCCATGCCTGGGCACAGGCTGGCCCGCAGGGACGTCCCTCTGCTTCTTCTCCCACTTCGTCACCAGGAAAGTTCTGCCCCTCTTCGCGCTGGGGTCTCTGCACCGCCCTTTAGTCTGTGTGTCGTGTCCTGCGTGTCCTGCAGACGGCCAGCGTACCTGGAACTTTGGGCCCCTTCTCCTTCTCAGCCCAGCTAAGGTAAACACCACGACGGCTAGATGCTGAGCTCTGGACCCAGCAGGTCCCCGAATCCGGTGCGTAAGGTTGCATCTGAGTCACCAGGCGGCGGCGTGGGGAACTTGGTAAAACACAGACCGCTGAGCTGTGTGCTCCCTGCACCTTCAGAGTTAGCGGGTCTGGGGTCAGGCCTGAGAACTTGCGTTTCTGCCACGCGGCTCTCTTCTCTGTAGCTAATTCTTGGAGACCGCCTTTGAGAACCACTGCGGTAACTCACTGCTCAAAGTGTGGTCACGGGCCAGCGTCAGCGTCACCTGGGAACTGGTTAGAAACTCATTTTCGGGGGCGCCTGGGGGGCTCAGTCGGTTGAGCGTCCGACTTCAGCTCAGGTCATGATCTCGTGGTCTGTGAGTTTGAGCCCCGCATCGGGCTCTGTGCTGACGGCTCAGAGCCTGGAGCCTGCTTCTGATTCTGTGCCTCCCTCTCTCTCTGCCCTTCTCCTGCTCACTCTATGTCTCAAAAATAAATAAACATTAAAAAAAGAAAAAAAGAAAAAAGAAAAAAGAAACTCATTCTCAGGCCCTGCCCCAGAACGACTGAATCAGAGTCTGCATTTTAACAAGAGACCGGGGGACTCGGGCGCACATTGAAGCTTGGGCAGCCCTGCTCCCAGCTGCGCTCCCAGAGGACAAGGTTTTCTTCTTATTTTTCTGCACGTTCCCAGGCTCTAGTAAAGCAATGAGCGAGGCTGGGGCTTGGGGCTGGAGCAAGCATTCTAGCTTGAGGGACAACCCCACCTTGGACGTGCTCGGTTGCAGTAGCGCACCACTGCTTACCCACGGCGGCGTGCTGGGTGCTTGGAAGAAAATCCCTTCGCATCCCCAACAACTAGCAAGGTTCTGGAAGCTCACAAACCATGTACCATCATTTGGGTTCCCGGGCGATCTAAATAGAATGGAAACCTGGATTAGCAAAAGGGAGGTTGGGGCAGGTGTGTTTCCACACCCCGTTTCTGGAAAGAGGGGGGTGTGGGGAACTAATCTCCAAACCCCCCGCCCACCCCGCCGGGCATCGGCTTACGGGACCTCCCAGAAGGGCCTGCCTCTTGGCTGTCTGAGTCCAGACTTGGAGCTCGGTTTTCTGTTGACAACTTTTCCATCGTTTTGCTGCTGTTAAAAGTGTTTAAATCTACATGCGGTTTCTTCCCCGACCTCCAGGACTCACAGCCACGAGCCTAGAAACTCGGCGGCGTGTTTGGCGGTCTTCAGACGCACCTCCACGCCCATTCCTGATTATCTGCTACACGAAAGCCCTGCTCTCTGGGGTGATCGCGGGCCGCCTGTGACGGCCTAGCAGGTGGATGACGTACAAGACAGATTAGCACATCTGGGAGATGAGGCCCAGAGCCGGGCGATGATGAACGTTTTCATTTGGGCAGATGTAATAAAATCCTCCTCGCTCCGCAAATGGAATATTCCGGGCGGAAGGAGCCCTCCCTGGAGCGGCGTCTTGCGTTAGTGATGCCGCGTCGGTGCCCTCCAGGGAAGAGGGGGGTTCAGCTTGAGAGAAAAATGGTTCAGCCAAGAGTGGCCCAGAAAATGTCTTGTAAAACCCGCATATGGATAAGGCAGTTTAAAAAGCCCCCGTTATTACGCGTCGGGTTCTTGATAGAGCCCTGAGCGCTCCGGGAGCCGGCGCGGGAGTTGACTGGGTATCCAGCACCCTCTCCCTCCTCAGCGCCAGCAAATCCTGCAAAGGTGGTGTCAGCTCAAGTTCACGTTCCTCTGATCCCTTCCCTCCCCCAGCACTGTCTCAAAGTATATTTTCCTGAAGTGTGAGTGTTTAGGGTCGAGTGGAGGCAGGGGGATGACCAGACAGGAAGGTGTATTTTGTGTTCCCACACGGAGGCCGGGACTCAGCCCTTGCTTTAAAATCTCGGCTCCCTCTAGCCAGCCCGCCAGCCCGGGAGGAGCTTCCTCGGAGCTTGACGAAGCCCGGGCCTGCGTCGGAAACACCTGCCTCTTGCCCCTTGTCTTCCCGAGGGGGGCCACGTGGGGCTGCGCACCTATAGGTTCCCTGATGTCCCCTGGGCCTGGGGCTGGAGAGGTGGCGTCAGGAACGTGCCCCGCTTCCCTTCTCATTCAGCTCATTCCAGGGTCCTGGGAGAGGAGTGGCTGAGCTCGGTCCGAGGCTGCTCCCCAAATGTGAGCCATTGGTCTCCCAAAGGAGAAAGACTTTGCCCAAGGTCGAGGGGGTGTGCTTCCCCCCGGACCCCGCCTTTCCTCTGCGTTGCCCTTCCTTCTGCCCCCGCGCCCACCAGCTTTCCGAGCCGCTCAGCCAGTGGCTCTGACGCGTACGAAGTGCTGCATGCAGGACAAGGGATGCTTGGGGCAGCGTCTGCGCTTTGAGGATGTTGTATCTTTGGGGCCCGGCACGAGCCCTCTCTCGTTTGGGCTTCACCCCAACCTCCGCGGAGGACCAGGGCCATGGAGGAAGCGAATGACTCTGCACCAGCCTGGCTCAGCCCCTCCTGGTGAGAACGTGGGTCACAGCCACCGGCGGCCCCCGGTTCCGCCCGCGATTCTGGAGCCAGCGCCCCCTTCTCCTGGTGTGGTTGGCTCCCTGGAGCCCCATCCGCTCGCCGATCCCCACCCGACATGAATCATCTTTGAGCTGGAACGCGCTGACACCCCCAGGTCCTCCCAGCGTGGGGCCTTCGTCACTAGCTTTGCGAAGGTCGTGAACTTCCCATTTCTGTCCTCCCGACCTGGGGCCAGCGCCGGCATCCGACTGCAGGTTCTCCAAACCTCGCTGTGGTTCCATTTCCATCTCTTTTCCTCCTTCCAGACTCGGGGGTGGGGGTGGCTCCCCAAACGACGGATGATTCCAGGTCGGGCTCCTGGCGCCCTCCACACCACGCCTGCCTGCCATTATGCTGACGGAACTCTCCTATCTGGATTATGGGCTGGAAAACCTGAAAGTTGAGAGACTGCGGCTTTTTTTCCAAAATCAGAAAACAAATTGGAGGAAGTGACAAGAAAATTATGCCTTCGCTTTCAAATTTGCTTCACGGTCGGGAGACGGCGTTTTTACACGTGTGTGAGTTCCACGTGTCTGGTGTGCATGTGAGCAGGTGTGTTTTGTGCGAGTGTGCATGAGCACGTGTGGGAGTGTGTGCTGCGTGTGCGTGCGCGTGTGTGCGTGAGTGTGCGGGTGTGATATGCGGGGTATATGTGTGAATAGAAGGCTTTGAAGAGAAGGTAGGATTTCAGAAACAATTTGCAGGAAGAATTCTAGAATTGGGGAGAGAGCAGGAAGACAGAGAGAGAAAGAGAGGGAGGGAGGGAGCGAGACAGAGACAGACACGGAGGATTATGGGACAGGAATGCCAGACATGAGCCTGTGCAGAGCAGAGTTAGACGGAATCCCTGTTTCCTGATACGGTGACTCCCTCCAGCCGGGACTCGTTCTGGTTAAGGTCCCCACACCGGCTAAGGACAGGCGTGGACCTCGGGGCTCTCATGAAAGTTCCTGAACCTTCGTTACCGGTAAACTGTACCAGGCTTCTAAGCAACCAGAATCTGGCTCTGGGGCCCCGGGCTGTGAGGATGGAGACACCGCTGACCTGCTCCCCTTCCCGCAGCCCGCGAGCCCCCCCAGCAATGGGTCATCCCCAGGGGCTTACGCTCTGGGCTCTGTCTGCGTCCGTTGACTCCATAGCCAGAATGGGGTTCTCCTTTCCTTTCTAGCCATCCCTCCCCCTTCCCACCCTGACCCCAAACTTTGAGGCCCATGGGGACAGTGCAGCCCAGACAGCACGCAGGAACCGGGAGAGGGTTTCGTTGCAGGGATCCTAGCCTCTTAAAATGCTGGACATCCTTTGCTTAAAAAGCCCTCTGGCTGGTTCCGCAGCTCACTCTCCTGTCTGGGCCTTGGATTCTTCCTCTCTTCTCCCTCCCCTGGCTGCGACCCTGAGACGCCTGCTGGCTCCGAATGTGGAGGACCGAGCCCTGCCTTTCTCCTCCTCACCTTCTGCTGGTCCACAGCCACAAACAAAGCTGAGCGAAGAGGAATTCTGCCCTCAGTTGCATATTTTAAAATATTTACACGTACCCTTTTACCCATAGATGCCCTAACACCCAAATGAGATGCCAAGTGATTTACGATCAACAACCACCCTTGTCTACACTACTTGTGTCTAAGGCTGGCCCCTCGCCTCCAGGACACTCTTCAGCTTTCTGCCTACATTTGCCGGGGCATCAGATGCTGAGAACAAGGGGCCCCGCATCTCCGTGGGTCTGATAGTCGCCTTCTCTACCTGAGTACGGAGCATGAAGACGGAGCATGGAGACGGAGCACAGAGGACATGTCTTGGAGCACGGAGTACAGATCAGAGCTCAAAGAACTTGGAACATGGAGTGCGGACGTGAGGACAGAGCACAGAGCGTGGTGCCTGGAACATGTACCTCGGGGCACGCAGCGTGCAGCACGGGCTGCCCCCGGTGTTTCCATTCATGCCCTACTGTTCAGAACAATTTCCTTCTCTCCTCCGTGTTTCCGTGAGGGTGCTGCTAAGGACCCCTGAGACTCACCACTTTCAGAGTGAGGCTGGCCCCGAACCCTCCAGAAGCCCCTGGTGCTGTGCAATTCCTTGAGTCACTCGTCACCCCCACCCCACTCTCTTCTGCATACTATGAGCAAGTGGGAGCTTCTGTTTTCCCATTTCGGGGTCACCTGATAGCTCTAGGCAGACAGAAGAGTCGGGGGTGGGGAGGGTGTGTTTGGGAAAAGGACTGGGCTAGAGATTAGGAAACCTGAGTCTGGGAGCCACTTGGGCACAGGCCACTGCACGGACCCTGGTCTAAGTCACCTCACTCTTTGGAGATCTGTTTCTTCATTTGGCAAATAATAGTTAGAATAATTGGAATACTCCTGGGGCCCCTGGGTGGCTCAAACAGTTAAGTATCCGACTTTTGACTCTGGCTCAGGTCATGATCTCATGGTCCATGGGATGAGCTCTGCATTGGGCTCTACGATGACAGCACGGAGCCTGCTTGGGATTCTCTCTCTCTCTCTCTCTCTCTCTCTCTCTCTCTCTCTCTCCCTCTCAATCTCTCTCAATAAACAAACTTTAAAAAATGAAATAAGCGGGTTACTCCTAAAGTACCTTTAATATTTAAAATGTGTTTCTTAGCAAATTGTGCCTGTTGGAAATAAGGGACCTCTCTTGACTTTTCCATGACCTGCCTGAAGTCTTTCTAAGATGCTAGAAAGTTCTAGAACTTTCCCCTTTGGCCCTGGAATACTTGACTTCCCTGATGTCACGACTTCCCTCTGACTTTGGGCTGTTCTTTGGCAGATGGAATGTCCCCGCATCTGCGGTTTTACTGCAGTGAAGCTGCTCTGTGGTGCACAAACAGCAGATTGTTTTATTCTTTACTCTTGAACCACAGTCAAAAGTTTCAGGAGGGGATAAAATAAGACACTCCCAAGGGGGCCGTTGGTCAGCACAAACGCCCTTAAGCCTGTGGGTGTGTCTGTCATCAGTTCTGGTACAGACATCACGGGCTACCACAGTCTGTTGTTTCTGACTAGCTCGGGGAGGCTGTTTTACAATCGAAGAGAAGAGAGTTACCACAGAGCTGCCCCTCCGATACCTTCTGTCTGTACAAGTTTTAACTGGTGCCCAGAGGCACAGAGATGATTTCTTTTCGGTACTAAAAGACCCTGTAAAGAGACAGGCCTCCATCCCTCCAGGGAGCCGAATGAACAAGACTGTGAAGGAAATCTTTTAGGAATGGAAGTCAGTGTACCTCGATCCCCAGGGAGAGAGAGAAAAAGTTTAGGCTTATCCCTTCATATGGAAGATGGCTAGACAAGTCCCATCTGTCAGGGAATCATCACGCATCCTGCTTTATGGACTGACCAGCAACTTACTTTCCATCAGCAGATGGTTCGAATGAATTCAGAGATTAGGTCTAGGGGAAACCATTTTGAAAATATAAGTCACAGTAAGTGAGAATTTCTATGTGAAAGTGGTTAGCACAGCACCCAACATCTGGTAGGGACCTGTAACTATTAATTCTTCCTCTCATATAAAAATTATTAAATGAGGCAATTTGTAGGGTGACGTGGACCAGTAGGGAAGTGAACCGTTGTGTGGTGGATTTGTTTCCTAAAATGGCGGCACTGCTATCTGCCACCCCACATGATCCTTTGCAATGTGACCCTACTGTTCCCCCCATTAAAAGGCAGAGTCCCTTTCTCCTTCCCTCAAATCTGGATGGGCCCTGTGAGTTTTCTTGACCAAAAGAATGTGGTAGAAACAATGGCATGTAACTCCCTAAAATGTCTATACCTTCTACTTTTGACTCTGAGAAACCTAACTTTCCTGAGACCACCGTGCTGGGAGGAAACCCAAGTCAGCCAGAGAGAAAGAACAGCCATATGGAGAAGCACCAGGTGCCGGACCCGGGAGTGAAGGCTTCTAGGACCTTCCAGCCCACAACCCAGGTACCCACTGGATCCAGCCTAGCCAATGATCCTGGCCAGTATCACACGGCACAGACCAACCACCTGGCTAGAATTCTAGACCCACACGATCAAGAACAAATAAAATGATGATTATTTGAAGCCACTAAATTTGCTACAGGTGGTATGTGGACTGAAGCTAGGTCTCCTCTAGCTGCTCATCCAGCCCTAACATTCCATTGGCCAAGGGTGGGGTATCCAAAGACTGACCCTCGGGAAGATTCTTTGGGTTTTATGACTATCGGAAACCAGAAAACTGGACAGACACAAGCTTATCTAAACTGGGCTTTATATTTCTGGCATAACGATAAGGCCATAGGCGGGCAGTTGAGGGGCCGGCAAGACACCTCTACAGTATAGTCAGGGTGCAGGCTCCTTCCTGCTTCCTCCTCCAATTCCTTGATGTGGCTTTGGCCCTCATGCTCCCTGGAAGGGTCCACCACCTGATCACACTTCCAGATAGGACGGAAGAAAGGGAAAGGACAACTCTCAAAAGGAAATTCCAGTTTGAGCTGTCCCTTTTCATCAAGAAAGCAACTGCTTTCCTAGAAGCTTCTACCTATCACCCTACGACTAAAATCTTCTGGGGCAGAATGTGGTGGGAAATCTGTCTTTGGTGGCAGAAGGACCTGGGCACACTCTGACATTAACCCACCTTTGGTATTGAGGAAAAGGACACCAGCCTGTACCAGGGGTTAGAAGTAAGGAAGAGGGGGACGTATACTAGGGAGTCAATCAGGAGTGTCTCCTGCGATCAGAAGGTCGGTGGGCTGGAAAGGTCTTTGGACAAGAGTATGCTGGATGGCAGTAGACATGTGCTGTTCCCTCTCCTGGGTGCTTCTGCATGGAAAGAGAAGATTATGATTAGATACATAGGAGTATAGGATATTATATATACACACATAGGACATATCCTACACTACCTATATTACCTATATACACTAGGATATTATATATTTAGATGTATATATACTCTAATCACCACGTGATGTTTGGACTTTGGCGTTGGAGTTGGAGGCTGATTCTCTGACTTGCCTTCCTCAACATCTTCTCCAGGTCCAGTTAATGCGCCTTTTTGCTCCGCAGAGGCAAAGAGCTAGAAACGAGACTTCCCAGACTCCCTTCCATCAGGGATTCTGGTTGCGACTTAGCCTGTGCCAATCAGAAGCGCTCCATACAAATATCGACTTATTGTTGGACATCTGAAACTAGTATCATGTTATATGTCAAATACGCCTCAAAAAAAAAAAAAAGGAAGCACCCCTTCGGGATGTGTGTTCGGAAGGGAGTTGAGTAGGAGAGAGGCAGGTCCTGATGAGGCTCCCCAGGCAGTTCCCCACTCGACAGGCAGCTCGCTGGGCAGCTTTTGTGGCATAGGAGATGCTTCCGGAAGCTCACCTGGAAGCATGTCCTCCAGAACCCCCGTGTACTGTCCACTCAAGAACTGGCCAGAGTGACTCTGCTCTCTGTACCTGAGGCTTGATCACGGAGCCCTGAGACGTTTCAGGTCCCCTTATGACCTGGGACAAGTTAGGTCATTATTCCAAGCCTCACTGTGTTTTCTCTAAAATGGACTTTTGTCTTAGATTGTTTTTTTTTTAATTTTTTCTTTAACGTTTATTTATTTTTGATACATAGAGACAGAGCATGAGCAGGAGAAGGGCAGAGAGAGAGGGAGACACAGAATCTGAAGCAGGCTCCAGGCTCTGAGCCGTCAGCACAGAGCCCGACACGGGGCTCGAACTCACAGACCGTGAGATCATGACCTGAGCCGAAGCCGGCCGCTTAACCGACTGAGCCACCCAGGCGCCCCTTAGATTGATTTTAAAACCGCATGCAAAACGCTCTGCCCGGAGTGAATGTTCAACAAACATTAGCTTCCACAACCTCATCTCAGAAGCGTTAGCGAAAATGCAGTGAAGTAGACGTTGAAGGGGGGTCAGGACTAGAGAGACCTCCTAGTGTAAGATGGCTGCCCTGCGCTCTCTGGGGTTTGAAGAGAGGCGGCACACAGGAGCCCAGATCCGGCACCCGTGCTGATATCTGTCTCCTCCAGTAACCTATAAGCCCTGGGATCTCAGTCTGAGTTTCAAGTTATTTGTGTTTCTTTTAGCTGATACAGAGGAGTCTGACTAAGACCTGGATGGAAGCTTCCAAATGCTGAGAATGGTCTTGGAACCAGTGACCGTGCCGTTACCGTCTATGAAACACCCCTCATGTGCTCAGGCTCTGTCCGCCACAGCTGTGGTGGTGACTAGGACAGAGGCTGTCGTTGTCTTCCCAGAATGTCCCATCTAGCGCAGGAAACAGATCTCGGAAAGTTCACCCTTGCGTTTGTACATCTGTTAGGATCAATGATGGAAGAAGGCATTGCAACAACGTCTCCAGGGAGGGTGCACCTGCAGAAGTCATGTGTAGGCTGATGCCTGATTGAGGAGATAAATCTGTATCAGCTACTTCAGTTTCCCTGTGAGACTTTTCGGTGGCCAAGCCGCTGGTGGTGCCAGGCGTAGCTTTTGTAGGGAACAGAGAGTGAGAAGATGCTGCTGAAGGCAGTAGGGAGCCAAGGCAGACAGCGGAGGAACAAAGCCGTGTGCTCGAGGTCAATCTGGAAGCGTGAGCAAGATGCAAAAGGAAGTGGAGGGCTGGGGTGCGGTCACGGACCTGGACCACCTCAGTGGGAACGGAAAAGCAGCGGAAAGAGAGTTTTTACAGAGAACCTGCGGCTTTTGTTACATATCCAAGTTTCCTTCTTGCAGATCTTCAGAAGATAAAAGAAAAGACACGTAATCAGTTAATTGGCCCAGCCTCTCCTTGGGGAAGCTTTAATGACCCATCCGTGGGTTTGCATGGCACCCCGTGTGTGCCTATCAACAGCTCAGATCTCACTATTATTTGGTCATTAATCTGCTTTAATCCCCGTAACGATGAGACCTCAGCGGGGAAAGGAGGCCTTCCTCTCTGCACCGCGATGCCTGCGGAACTGGTGTCCAGGCAGTGGTAGTCGGCAGCAGGAGCAACAGCGAGGAGCGCTTAATAAATGTTTATGGAAGGAGACCGTGCGCGAATGAACAATACCCACATATTAAACAAGGTGGAGACAGCCCAGTCCTTCCGGCTCTCAAAGGAATGTCCTATCTGTCCGTTTCTACATCCTCTGAGGTTAAGATGTCATAATTAGTAAGAGCTAGGACTCACGGAGCCAAGTCCTGGGCTCAGTACGGCAGAGAGCTCTGTGGGGTGTCTTGGGGGCAGGGAGAGGAAAGGGCAGAGGGGAGATACCCTGTGGATGGAGCTCCAGCTCCTTGCTAAGGCTCCCAGGCAGGCCGGGGAGGGGAGGGACCCGCCGTGGACCCCGGCCACTCCCGTCACGGGGTGATCCAGGGAAGAGCAGTCAAATAGTGACAGTATCTACTCCGCCCCAATTCATAGCATCGCAGCGAAGCCCAGACCAGGCAATGTGTGAAGGAGCTTCTGAGCCCCATAAAGATGCAACGACTTACTATGTAAAATATCGCAGAACCGCAGAGTGCAAACTGACACTTCCTAGTGGGATTCCCACAGACTGTGTGGATTGATACGCTCGGGCAGGCGGTACCAGGCAGGCTTCCTGGAAAAGGTACATTTTGAGCAGAATTTAAAAGAAGGAGATGTAGGGTTTTGCGGACAAGTGAAGGATCCTTTTGTTCTTCGTGAAGATTGCCGTAGCTATCTTGGCCCTCTGAATTTCCGCATTTTTAGACCAGACTCATCGAATACCGCAAAACAGGCCCTTTTGGGTTTTAATTCGGATTTTATTGGATCTTCAGGTTCCTTTAAGTAGGACTGGTATTTTTACAATCTTGGATTTTTCTATCAATGAGCATGGTATCATACCTCCCTTTATGTACAGAAAAAGCATTAACGGAAGATTTGACACCATGTACTACTGAGAATCTATGAGAGGCTTGTACTGAAGAAGGAGATCGCAAACCCACCCGTACCTGAAGAATTGTACTATCTGTTATCTCCAAAGGGGGTCCCCGCATCAGAAGGGAATGAGGACCCTAAAGACAGAGCAGTGTCGCTGAGGATAAGGTGGGTACCAAAGGCTTATAGGTCAAAGGAACACGGCCCCGGGAGTCCACACAGCCCGCTGAGAAGCTGTCTGTTCTCTCCCAAGAGGACTGTCGTTTCCGTGCCTCAGAGGGATCGGATATAAACGGCAGCAGTAATATCTACCTTGTTACTTCACGGGTCATCTGAAGAAATTAAACAAAATTCCCTCCAAATTATAGGATTCTATCCCAAATTTTGTAATGTTTATTTATTTTTAAGAGAGAGAGAGAGAGAGCACGAGCAGGGGAGGGGCAGAGAGAGAGGGCCAACACAGAATCTGAAACAGGCTCCCGGCTCTGAGCTCTCAGCACAGAGCCCAACGTGGGGCTCGAACCCACGAACCGTGAGATCGTAACCTGAGCTGAAGTCAGATGCTCAACTGACTGAGCCACCCGGGCACCCCTCTATCCAAATATTAAAAGTCACTCCTATGCCTATCACACAGCCGCTTCAGAAGATTGCTGCTGGGAACCAGATCGCCACCACCTTCTGCAGAAGATCAAGGATGGTAGGTTCTGGAAATTGCTAGATAAATGGAGGCAAGTTCTTAAGAAAGTAGCCCACTAATGGTGACTTTTTTTTTCTTAAGGCATCACTTAACTAAAATTTAGCTTGGAAACCATCCTGACTTTTCCTTTACAGTCTCCTCCAGTCATCAAGCCCTTCTCCTTTTTAAATGTGCCTGGATGATACACCCCTTCCCATCCTTGTTGCCTACTGCCCCCGTCCTGGTGTTGTGACCTGGGTGACCCAGAAAACAGAGTCCAAGGCGGAATTGTGCATGCTCCTTACTATACCAGGGTGCGCATTCCCTGGAAAACAGCCATGAGCAGGCAGGGCAGGAAGCCGGGGGAGGGGGGCGGGGAAGAGAGAGCCAACGTGAGGGTGGGGGTGTCATGAGGCGACCTCCACTTGGTCACACATGTCCTTGCTGGCTAGCCCTTACGAGACTATTTTCTGGAGGACCTACGAATGCCTGAGTCTGAGAACAATTCATTCTGAGGCAGGAAGGAGAAATAACTTCCCCGACTTTTTGCATCCTGCGCTGATCTAAAGGTCACGCCTTGGGACTCTAACTCCCCACGAATTTGCAGGTTGCATGTGTACAGACACTGGGGTGAGAGGAGGGATGGGCAGGGAGGCACCGTAGGACTGTGCCAGCGTGACTCCTTGGAAACCACGTGGAGCTGGTCAGAGCGGTGGCTGGTGCAGAACAAGTAGCCAACGGCCCTGGAATTAGATGAGGAACCACAGAAGTATATGATACACCTGTTCCCACGACCTCTCACGTGGGCAACTGCAAGGGCTTCCCAACATCCTGTGCCCTGGCCAATCCTCACAGACATCTAAGGTGTTTGTTGAATGTTCTTGCTGTCTCTTCCTTTAAGAATCTTCCTTCTGACATCATTTTCTACAAAGGAACGATTTCCTCTCTAATATCATCTATTGCCTAAGATAGCAAAAAGCATTAGACCAAGATTTGATGTGGAGCCTCCTAGAGTCATATAAACTGGATTTGAATCTTATTCTAATACGCACTTGCTTTGTGACCTTGGGTATCTCGGAACTGCATTTCAATGATAAAATGGGGAAATGGTCCTACCAAGGAAGATGTTGTGAGTATTAAGTGAGTGACTGTATGTTGGAGGACTTCACAGAATGTCGGGCACAAGGAAGCCTTCGGCCATTGTCAGCCACCGTCACCACCGACAGTCGACGTCGCTGTCACCAGCAGCATCATCACTGTCCTCATAGTTGTCTGTGTTTTTTAGGCCCTGCTTCGTGCTTACTTCATCTACATAAGAGAAGAAACAATGACCTCTTCTAAGGCCTTTTCAAAAATAGGATGAGCCAGGGGCGCCTGGGCGGCTCAGTTGGTTAAGCGTCCAACTTCAGCTCAGATCATGAACTCATGGTTCGCAGGCTCAAGCCTTGCGTCAGGCTCTGTGCTGACAGCTTGGAGCCTGCTTCAGATTCTGCGTCTCCCTCTCTCTCTGCTGCTCCCCAACTGTGTTCTCTCACAAATAAATAAACGTTAAAAAATTATTTTTTAAGTAAAAAAAAAAAGACTAGGGTGAGTCAAACTTGTAAAAAAGCTTTATCAACTGTGGCGTCATCTGTGAGGATTGGAGGTCACAATTCCTCTGCTCCCCCTCACAATTCCCAAACTCTGCATCATCCAAAACACATTTAAAATAAGGGAAAGCAAGAGAGAGGGGTTTGGATAGGGAAGGGGATGGAAATTCCTCTAAACAGAGACAGAGAGACAGAGACACTTGTGGGTCTAATGTTTCCTGGGAAATCACCTGTTCTATCCCCAGGACAACCCTCCAGGATAGGATTTATTAACCCCACTGTGCAAATGAAGAATGGAAAGCCCAAAGAGATCAAGGGATACACCCCAGACTACAGGACTGGTCAATCAGAGAGCCCGGGGCTCGGATCCTCCCAGCCCCCGTCTTTCCCGGAACAGAGCTCTCCTCTCGTGGCTCTGGGGGTGTTCTCCTGTTTGAACACCAGGAATTAATCCCTGAACCCACAGGAATGCGCTTAGAGCAGAGATGGTTCTGTGATACATCCCCGTGTATATTTTCAATACGTCCCCTCCTCCACCTGGTTCAGAGCTGTAGGTCAGTCTTTCAGCCACTCAGCTAAATTCCCAGGGCGCTCTTAAGATACAGAAATTCCAGCAGTAAATAGCAAAACTGTTAGACCAGATTAAACTTGCCAAAGTGATTTGAGCAGGAGCTGAGAAAAACAGACCCCCTTGACACGATACGCTATCAGCCAACAGTAACATAGCCCTGGAAACGAATCTTTCAGTTTGTTCTTCAACCCGCAGAACGCATGGTAAGGAGGAGGCTTGGCCAAGCTCGAGCATCAGCAGAGGGTGTGGAAAATGTGAGCCGTACTTCATTCACTTTTCATTCTCCCGCTCTCCTTTTTTCTTCCCCTGATAAGATGATCGTGTGGGGAATACCCTGATTTTGACACTTGAAATCTATGGCGTCTGTCTGGAAGGTGACTGATGACAGGGTAGTCCCTGTGCTAAGGAGCGCCATCAGAGGAGAGAAAGGTGGCCAAATGACCATGGGACAGAGGGGCAATTGAGGACATTCAGACGAGGGACGTGTGTGGGGGGCATCCATTCTCACTCCATTTTTCTTGTAACAGCTTAAAAATGGAAAACAAATACTGTGGGGACTTTTTCTAGGGAACTGATAAAGTTAAAAAGCAAAAAACAAGACAAACAAAAAAAACCCATCGCCCAACCTGTGCTTCCATAGGTCAGTTTCTCCATGAGGACTGGAGCGCTGCGGTAGCACGCCCCCGTCCACCCCATCCTGAAGACGTCTGGTTTCCGCAGGCCCACTCGAGCGATTCCAGGCCACACTGCCCACCCTCGTCTGGCCACACCCCTTCTATTGACCTCTGGTTTTGAGGGAGCCCACGCACTAAGGTGACACTGGGACAGGTAAGTCGCCTTAACTGAGGAAGCAAAAAACTGTAATTCTATTGTCGGGTGGGTGACTTATTGTGAAATTGTTCAGAACCGCGCCCCCCCCCCCCACTCACTGGGACGGCGCCCAGGTGACAGGCCATCCGGCATTTTCCTTTCCAGCTGGTGTCTTGTATTGTAACTAGCACCGTGCTTTAGATCACGTGGGGCACTAAATGCTGACCCAGTCTGTTGTCACCGTCCTCGGCCAGGAGCCCAGCTGCGTTCCCTCCCTGGGAACCATCCATCTGGCCCTGGGATCGTCTCTCTCTTTCTCCCTCTTCTTTCTCAATCTTTCCTGTGGAAAAGCGCTTCCAAATCTGAAATTACGCCATTTTATTTATTTATTTATTTATTTATTTATCTATCTATTTATTTATTTATTTGATTATTTGCTTATTTACTTTCTTATTTTTTAAATTTACATTCACGTTAGTTAACATACAGTGTTGTCTTCACTTCGGGAGTACAATCCAGTGATTCATCGCTTACAAATGACACCCAGGGTTCATCCCAACAAGTACCCTCCTTGATGACCATCCTCCGTTTCTTTTTTTCTTTATTTTTTAAGTTTTTCAAGTTTATGTATTTATTTTGAGAGACACAGAGATATCGCGAGTTGGGGAGGAACAGAGAGAGAGAGAAGGAGAGAGAGAATCCCAAGCAGACTCCACACTGCCAGCACGGAGCCCGATGCGGGGCTCAAACTCATGAACCATGAGATCATGACCTGAGCTGAAACCATGTGTCTGATGCTTAACTGACTGAACCGCCGGGCACCCCACCTCATCATCCATTTAACCCACTGCCCCATCCCCATCCACCTCCCCTCCAGCGGCCCTCAGTTTGTTCTCTGTATTTAAGAGTCTCTTAGGATTTGCCTGCCTCTGATGCATGCAGGGCTTTGTTCCATGTCTTTCATATCAGACTATTCCAGTGGTCGCAAGAGGTAGGATTTCTTTGAAGAAAACCAATAACCAACAGACGGTGTTGACGTGCCCCTTCGATCCTTCTACAACAATGGTATCGCCTTGTGTGAACTACCCCTCACTTCACTTTCCTTCTTCAAGAAACGTTTAGCAGCCATCCATCCAACCATTCATTGACTTGCAAACATCTATTTCGTGGTAGCTTGGTCCAGTCATCAGATCGACAGAGCCTGTTCATATCATGGGGGAAGGTGGGGGCATCCTAGAGCTGCAGAGGGGCGCTTGGGC
>PITB01021149.1:0-29535 GCA_004024585.1 Paradoxurus hermaphroditus
CCCAGGGGTCCGGGCCCCCAGCCCCCTCCTCCCTCAGACCCAGGGGTCCTGGCCCCCAGCCCCCTCCTCCCTCAGACCCGGGAGTCCGGGCCCCCAGCCCCAGTGTCCTGGCCCCAGTGCCTTTCTCTCTCAAAACCTAGGAGTCCAGGCCCCCAGTGCCGTCCTCACTCAGACCTGGGATTCCCGGCCCCCAACTTCTCTCCTCAGATCCAGGAATCCGGGCGCCCAACCCCCACTTCCCCCGAGATCCAAGCGCCCTTGCGGCCACCCCTTCGACCCGCGGGTCCTCTGAGCTACCTGGGGCCGCCGGCCGGTGCGGGAGTCGGGAAGACGGGGAGGGGGCGCGGGAATCCCCGGGCCGCTGCGGCTCTCAGGTGCGCCTACCTCCGCGGTCCAGCGCGGGGCGGGGCCACGGCGCGTCACCGGGAGGGAGCCCGGCTCTGATGTCACCCAGCACCTGCCCGGCGGGGGAAGGGGGCGGGTCCTGGAGCTGCACGCCCTTTCACAGGGGGAAGGGGGGGAGAGGAAGCCGGGAGGAGCCCGTTGCCAGGTGGGCGGCGGCCGCCGCCGCGGCTGCACCAGGCGCCCCTCCTCCTCCAGGCAGCCAAGGGCTGGCGCGGCGGAGAGCACTTCGGGGTTCGAATCCCGCTCAGGCTACCTGGGGGCCTCCGCTTTCCTCTCTGTGACTTGTGGCCAACGAAATAAGACGATGTGGGAGAAAATGCCCCCAGCCCAGTGGTTAATCAAGCAGAGCCTCACAACGGCATTTAATCTTTCTGAGCCTCAGTTTCCCCAACTCCGGAAATGGGACAACACAAACCCCAGAGAGGACTAGGTGTATCGAAGAAGACTACGAAGTGTTACTCCGGCCTCCGGAGCTCCAGCCTTCTCGTGGGCGAAGCGAGGACTAACTAGTGGTAAGCGCATCTACTCTGCCCCGGCGCTTTTCTGCTCTCAGAACACCTCCCCGAGTTTTAATTCACAGAATGATCTCGAAAGCCAATATGACAGGCACGCTCAGCCTCCTTATTTGTCCTATGGGGAAAGCGAGGCACGGACAGGGGACGGAACGCGCTGAAGGTCACACAGTCACACAGAGGGAGAGTTGGGATTCGAGCTCACGCCGTGTTCTTCCTTTCTAAAGAGGGATTTGGAGACGACGGCCAAACTCTCTCGAACCCGCTTCCCCGTCTACGCCATAGGGACCGCAGCCTTCCCTAAGGGACTACAGCGAGATTAAAAAGGTTAAGGGACCCAGCACACAGTTGGGTCTTCAAAGTGTTATTCTTAAACCTTCTCCCTATAGTCACGCCTCTGTCCGGCCTCAGCTCTCCGCTCCCTGTAAAGTGGGTGCCATATAACCCATTTCGAGTTAATGTAATTGTTTAGTTGTAAAAATAAAAGCGCCCAAGTTCTCAAATATGTCTTCCCTACCCCTCTGCCTCTGCCAGTCATGACCCCTGTCTCTGGTCCGCAATTTTTACACGTGAGAACAGAGACACTGTTAGCCGGGGGCGGAGGAGTGAAGGCGATGACTCAGGTATTAGAGCGTCCAAGGTCCCGAAGCGAGCCTCAGTTTCCCCTTCTGCGGAATAGGCCTGGAGCCTCCAGCGAGGACCCAGACCCGGCCTTACACATAGTAGGAACTCGAGTTGGGGGCGGGGGGAGTGTAGACGCCCCGCCCCGCCCCCCAACCCCCGCCGCCACCGTCCCGCTGCGCGCCCAAGGTGAGTGGCCGCGTCACCGCCAATCCCCCGCCGCCCGCACTGGCCTTCGGGGCCCATATCCGAAGCCCCGAGGCCCCAGCCTCCCCGGGCCCAGGCCCGCTCCGCCGCCTCCGGCGGGCAGCGGGCCCCGGGCACTCACCGGCTTCCAGGGCCGTCCCGAGGCTTCGGCCTGGGGAGAAGGAGGGGCGGGCCCGCCAGGAAAGCCCCGCCCACACGAGCGCAGCAGGGGCCAATCGGCGCCCGCTGCGACGAGCTACGGCCCCGCCCATAGGGGACGCGGCCGCCAATCAAGAGGAGCGGCTGGCGGACCGGGCCAATCAGAAGTTGTCGGAGTGTGCCAGCCGTGGGAAAAGAAGGGCGCCGGAGTGCGGAGCCAGGCGGCGCGGTCGTGGGCAGGACCCCAGGCGTGACGGGCAGGGGAAAGCGACCAATGGCGATCTGTGGGGGGCGGCCGGGGGCGGGAGGCCCAAGGGATACGGGTGAATGCGCAGCTTTGTAAGAACTGCATGAATGGGGGCCTTTGTGAGAGCCGGCGTGGGGGGGGGTTGGCGGCTGGAGGCCGGAATGCCTGGGTCCCCCGGGAGCCGGCGGGCAGGAGAGAGGAGAGAGAATTCACTGTTGGCGAATGCCGACCGCGTACCAGGCACTCTCCCAGGCTCTCACCCACCAGGCAGGTGTGGGCGATACCGTCAGGAATAATAATGATCATTTATCGAGTGTCCGATGTATGCCAGGAGCTGTGCTAAGCGCTTTACCTGCATGATCTCATGGAATTCTTGCAACTACTGCTTGGAATTAAGATCTTCATCTTCCAGATGAGGTAAACCCAAGCTTAGAAAGAGGGTGTTAATTGCTGAAAGTCATGCAGCAGGCAAGTGGCAGAGCAGGGACTGATTTCGCCAAATCCGTCTCCAGAACTTGTGTTTTTTTTTTTTAATGTTTCTTTATTTTGAGAGAGAGAGAGTGAGAGAGAACAAATGGGGAGGGGCAGAGAGACAGGATTCCCAAGCAGGCTCCACGCTATTGGCGCCGACCCAGATGCCAGGCACAAACTCAGGGACAATGAGATCATGACCTGAGTGGAAACCAAGAGTCCCACGCTCAACTGACAGTCACCCAGGCACCCCCAGCACTTGTGTGCTTAACCACCATGCCGCACCCAAATGGTGGTTAATGCTTCCCAATGCACAGATGGGAAAACTGAGGCTCAGGGAGAGGCAGGGGAGTTCCGAAGGTCACAAAAAGCAAAGGCCCGGCGAACCCACAAGGTGAAGCCCACGACCGAAGCTAGCCTGTTGCGGGAGAGCCCTGGACCGTTGGTTTTTGAGCCGTGTCCCTGTTTACAGGTGTACCCTGAGACCCCAGGAGGAATGAGCAGCTAGGGTGGCAGCACGGGGCTGCTCCAGCACCAAACTCCGGCGAGCCTGGCTCTGCTGTTCACCAGCCGTGTGGGCTTGGGCCTGTGGCTGGCCTGTTTTTGAAGTTCCATCGATTTCTGCATCTGTAAAATGGGCTAATGGTCTCCCTGCCTCGGGGCCTTTGCGTCTGCTGCGTCTTCCATCAGGAATCCCCTTCCCCCAGATTCTGCATGGCTGTCTGCCTCTCGCATCACCAGGTCTCCTCCAACGTCACCTGTTCTGGAAGGCCTGTCCTGACCATTCTATGTAAACCAATCCCCCTCCTCACTCTCTCCCTCGACCGTGCTTCGTTTGTCCTCGTGGCGCTGGAAGGATTTATGTGCTGATCTATTTATCATCGGTCTCCTCACTAGAATAGAAGTCCCAAGAGGGCAAGGATCTTTGTTTCATTCAGCGCTGGATGGTCAGGGCCAGGCACACAGCAGGCGCTCAATAAGTTTTTGTTGAACCGATAGTAACAAACCCTCGAATTCTCTGAGCTAATGCGTGCAAAGAGCTCCGTGTGGACCGGACAGCGGGAGAAGGCTGAATAAACAATGATTATTTTTACAGTTGTTACCTGTTGCCCCACAAACCCGCCTGAGAGCATGCAGGAGAGAAACCAAAAAGCGAGAGAAAGTCCACCACAAGGCAAAGAAGCCAGAGAAAGGGAAAGGCTGAGAGAGGTGAGAGGGAGGGAACGAAGACACAGGAGGAAAGAGACGGCGTTGGGTCGGGACAGAAACAGGTGCAAGCGTCTGTCCCCCAGCGCGTTTGCCCGGCGAGGCGAGTCCGTGCGGGCAAGACGCTTGGAGATTGCCGTGTCCTCTGCCTACTCTTCGCGGACAGACAAACTGAATTCCAGAGAGCGGAGGGCTTTTCCGAGGGCCCCCGAAGCGATAGCACGGCTCGCGTGCCTAAGGCCTGACTGCGTGCCGGGAACGGGCCCACCATTATCTCAGGGCGTCCCCATGCCGGTCCCGTGAGGTCGGCGCTGTCGCTACCCCACTTCACAGGCCAGCAACATGCCTAGGGGCCCCCGGCTGCTCCTGGTGGCAGAAGATCAGAGCCCCGAGTCCGTGCGGCTAATCGAGATGGAGCTGAGGCCCCTGTTACTCCGCCCAAAGTGTTCTGCACGGAAGCCTCCTGCCGTGAAGATAACGGCAGCTGGGGGCGCCTGGGCAGCTCCGGCCGTGAAGCGTCTGACTTCCGCTCAGGTCGTGATCTCACTATTTGTGAGTTCGAGCCCCGCATGGGACTCAGCACGGGCCGTGCGAGGCCTGCCTGGGGTTCTCACTCTGTCTCTCTCTCTCTCTCAAAATAAATGAGTACTTAAAAATATATATATATATATATATAAATATATATATATAAATATATATATATATAACACGAGCTGCTATTTATTGAGTGCCAACTGTGTGCCGGACACTGTGCCCTTTGTATGTATTAACTCATTGGATTCTCTCAATGTTCTCATCAACTATTCTGTGAGATGGATACCTTTATTATGCCCATTTGACTGCTAGAAAACTAAGGCTAAGACAGGTGAAATCCCAAGTCCCTGAGGGCACCAGAGAAGAGTGTATGAGCTGGGACGCACCAGAAACTCAAACAGGAAAAGAAGGCTCTGACACGCCCATTCTCGCCACACTCTGCCTGGTAACTGGTGATGTCATCATTCCCATCCAGGTAGGGGGGAAACGAGAGATGTCGTTACTTCTGCTCAGTCTATGGGGTAACTGATGACACCAATGACTGGTGACACTGACCTTTCCTTTTCCTGTGAGCCGGATACCTATGCTAAGCACTTTAATAGTGGAGAATAGGGGCGCCTGGGTGGCTCAGTCAGTTGAGCGGCCGACTTCAGCTTCGAGCCCCACGTCAGGCTCTGTGCTGATGGCTCATCAGAGCCTGGAGCCTGCTTCAGATTCTGCATCTCCTTCTCTCTCTGCCCTTCCCCTGCTCACGCTCTGTCTCTATGTCTCTTAAAAAATTAAATAAATATTAAAAAAAATAGTGGAGAATAGATAGCTAACACTTGCTATTTTCCAGGCACGGGGCTAAAGCCTTTATGAGCCTTAAACTCCAAGCGGTCGGTACTCGTGACTTGCCCATTTTGCAGATGAGGACACTGAGAGACAGCTGCCCAAGACCGCACAGCCAGAAGGCATCAGGGCCCAGATTGGAACGCAGGCAGTCTGGCTCCGAAGCACGGAATGTGGGTCTCGGTCCGAAACCGCCAGAGAGTGACGGAGACCCAGGAAAGAAGCCAGGTCCAAGCCCTCCATCTGTCCTCCATCCCAAGTCGGCTACAGACGGTCCTCAGGATAAAGCCCCAAACTCATTCCCTGGACAGCGAAGGCCTCTCCACCAGGCACCCGGCTCTTCGCCCCGGGCGCTGGAGTCGTCCCCAGGGAACTTGAGCCCAAAGACGTCGGGGGGGGGGGGGGCTGGGTCAAGGAACAAGGAGCCAGAACGTGGGAGCTTTCTGAGCTCCCCGAGGCAGAGGGGGGCTTCCGCTCGCGAGCACAGACTTCGCAACGCAGGGCGACCTTGTGATGCGGCATCCGAGGCGTGGGCAGCACAGGTGGGGGATAAAAGCCATCAGGCAGCTAAGTTCGTAGATGCGAAAATAAAACCTCAGAGCCGGCGGGGCGCCGAGACAGGAGAACCAGGGAGGGGCTGCTCTGTGGAAGAGAGTCTGGGGGGATTTTTTTTTTTTAAGATTTTATTTTTCAGTAATCTCTGCACCCAACGTGGGGCTCAAACTCACCACCCCCTGAGATCAAGAGTTCACATGCTTTACTGGCTGAGCCAGAAAAAAAGCTGGGGGAGCAGCGCCCGTGCCTGGCGGGGGTGGGGGGGTTCAGGCGTCCCAAGTCTTAACGGAGACAAAGACAGGGGCGACGGGCCTGCTAAACTTCCCCGGGGGTCCTGACCGTAATCCCGCCTGCGCAGCGTCTCCCCGCACTGAAGATTTGAACGATTCCAGTATTTTCTTTTCGGTGACCAGGCTGCTCTTTCCTGGCACGCGACTCAGGGCTGGAGCTAACTCTGAGACGAGAGCAGGCCGGCAGCCAGGTCAGGGACGGGTTCAGCTGCGCGGCCACAAGTGTTTATTGAGTGCCTACTACGTGCCAGGCCTGTTCCGAGCGAGGGGTCGGCAGACTTTTTCTGCGCGGGGCCGGACGGTAAATACTAACGGCTTTGAGGGCCACGTGGTCCCCGCGGTACCTGCGCCGCCTGCCCTCCGAGCGGGTAAACAGTCGTGGAGGCGATGTAAATTATATGTGTGGCTGTGTCTCCCTAACACTGTGTTTACGTAGACAGGAGGCGGGAGGCTCCGACCCGTGGGCCATAGTTTGCAGACCCCTGTTCTGGAAGCTGAAGAGGCGGAGGCTACAGAGACATAACCCCAGCCCTCGCAGAACTCAGATAGTCATCGACGCCTACACGCAGGCAGAGGGAGACCTCCCGCTCGGTCCGCCCCCACACCAGTCTCGCCCACTCAGTTAAAGCAAAGCCCTGAGGCCCACAGGCCCCTACGCCCTCTGGCCCTCTTTGTCCCCTCTCTGACCTCATCTCCTGCCGTCTCCCCATTTCTCTGCTCCAGCCGCGCTGGCCTTCTTGACGTTTCTCAAATATGCCAGACTCAGCCCCGCCCCAGGACCTTTGCACATGCCATTCTCTCTACTGTAATGCTCTTCCCTTAGATAACCATTTGGCTGCCTCATCTCTTTCTAGTTTCTGTTCAGATCACCTTTTCTGGGCACTTTTCTTCCTGGACTCCTGATTCCCCTCAACTGCTCATCTTTTTTTCTTTTTTTTTTTTTTTTTTTAACCACGGCACTCAGCATCCCCCAACGGCCAGTAGGTTACTTGTTACCCTCCTTCTTGTCTGATGCCCCCGCCTGGAGCGTCAGCTCCGTGCTGGCGGGGATTTTTGTCTGTCTTACCCCCTGCTGTGTTCCCAGGGCCCACTCAACAAATTCTCGCAGAAGAAATGAATGTGTTCTGGCCATGGACACGGACTGAACACGTGATCAGAGAGCGCTGGCAAGTCGGGGCTGCCGCGGAGGAAAAAGTAAAGAGGAACCGGGGCAGCTCAGTCGGTGAAGCAGCGGACTCTGGCTTCGGCTCAGGTCGTGAGCTGACGGTTTGTGAGATCGAGCCCCGCGTCGGGCTCTGTGCTGACCGCACAGAACCTACTTTGGATTCTCTCTTCCCTCTCTCTCTCTGCCCTTCCCCTGCTCATGCTCGCGCGCTCTCTCTCGCTCTCTCTCTCTCTCAAAATAAATAAATAAACTTAAAGAAAAAGAATTGCACCTTTCAAAAAGAAGAAAAAGTAGGGCCGCCTGGGTGGCTGAGTCAGTTAAGCATCTTGATTTCTGCTCAGGTCATGATCTCACAGTCTGTGAGTTCGAGCCCCGCGTCGGGCTCTGTGCTGATGGCTCCGAGCCTGGAGCCTGCTTCGGATTCTGTGTCTCCCTCTCTCTCTGCCCTTCCCCTGCTCACGCTCTGTCTCTCTGTCTCTCAAAAATAAATAAATGCTAAAAAAAATATTTAAAAAAATAAATGGCTGGATGAGGAAACGGATGGCTGAATGGAGGGGTAAATGGGTGTAGGGAGTGGATACGCACCGAGTAAGTAAACACACGGGCAGACGGATGGAAAAATCAAAGCATAAACTGACCGAAAGATGAATGAATGGACAGACAGACAAACGGATAGAGAAATGGTCTTCCGTGCCCCCCCACCTTTGCACGTGCTATTTCTGCTGCTCGTTATTCCCCCTCTCCGTCTCTCCCCCCAAGGACTCCAGGCCGACTTCCCAAGGTCTGTGCTGGGTGTATAAAAGGCTCCCTCCACCCCCCTCCTCTGCCCGGCCACCACGTCCTCCCCCTCGTACGGGTGTTCTGATCTCACTTGACTGGAACAATCTGTCGGCCGGTTCCTCTAGAGGACAAGTCTTGGGTCTGACCAACATCCCTGATGCCCGTAGCTCCACCAAGGTCAGGGTCAGACTCACTGGGTCCCTGAGTTCTCCCCGCACAGGATCTGAACACAGGATGCCTCAGCGGGAGGTTGTCGACTAAGGAGACGAATGGCCGTATGACTTTTAGCGCCTGGCCAGCTCCTGCTCATACTTCAAAACCCAACTCAAAAGTTCCCTCCTCTGAAAAGACTTCTCGACTCCTCCTGGCTGGCCAGATAATAACTGTTAATAGTTTTATGATGCCTGTTGTATCCCAAGCTTCCTAAATTCCCTCTTATACTATGTGTCGTATCGTGTTTTTTTTTAATGTTTATTTACTTTTGAGACAGAGACAGAGCATGAGCAGGGGAGGGGCAGAGAGAGAGGGAGACACAGAATCCGAAGCAGGCTCCAGGCTCTGAGCTGTTAGCACAGAGCCCGACGCGGGGCTCAAATTCAGGAGCCACAAGATCACGACCTGAGCTAAAGTCAGACACTTCACCGACTGAGCCACCCAGGTGCCTCTGCATTGTATCATTTACCTCCCAACCAGCATCTGGTCAGATTCTATTCTATTCTATTCTATTCTATTCTATTCTATTCTATTCTATTCTATTCTCTCATTTACAAATGAGAGAAGCTTCTCTAATGAGTCAAGTACAGCCAAAGTGATGGGATGTCACTTTCACGACGAGGTTATAGAAAGACGGGGACTTCTCTGTCTTGCTAGCTGACTCTCGCGGTGGTCTTGATAAAGGAAGCGGCAATATTCAAGGTCATGTGGCAAGGAAGTGAGGTTGGCCTCTAGCCAACAACCTGCAAGAAACCGAACCCTCTGGACGAGCCCGCGAGTGAGCGGGGACACTGGTCCTTTTCCGGCTCAGCCACACGGCGAGACCACATTCCCAGGAACACTCCTGCTGTGGCTTCGTGGGCGTCCCGAAGCTGAGGGGGACGGCAGCTATTTTCAAAACATTATATTCTTTCCTGGGGCGCCTGGGGGGCTCAGTCGGTTGAGCGGCCGACTTTGGCTCCGGTCGTGATCTGGCGGTCCGTGAGTTCGAGCCCCGCGCCGGGCTCTGTGCTGACGGCTCAGAACCTGGAGCCTGCTTCGCATTCTGTGTCTCCCTCTCTCTCTGTGTCCCTCCCCCACCTCTTAAAAATAAACACTAAAAATTAGAAAATAAAAAAACATTATTTTCTTTTTGAAGTAATGCTACTTTTCCCCCTCCCCCCGCCCTTCCTTTTAAGTAGGCTCCACGCCCAGCACGGAGCCCAACGTGGGGCTTGAACTCATGACCCCGAGATCAATTCCTGAGCTGAGATCAAGAGTCAGACGCTTGGGGCGCCTGCATGGCTCAGACGGTCGAGCGTCCCTCTCTTGATTTAGCCTCCGGTCATGATCTCACAGCTTGTGAGATCGAGCTCCTTGTCGGTCTCTGCGCTGACAGCGTGGAGCCTGCTTGGGACTCTCTCTCTCTCCCTCTCTCTCGGCCCCTCTCCTGCTCATACCCTCTCTCTGTCTCTCAATATAAATAAACTTAAAAAAAATTGTCGGCGTCTCCTACCCTCCAGAAACCATGAGATCATAAACGGGGGCGGTTTTAAGCCATCACGTTTTCTCCGTTTGGCGATGACTCGTTGGGCGCCGACGGAGAACCAATACGTGTTTGGCAATTCAGCCCAGAGAGGTGAGGAAACTTGTCCCTGATAACACAGCCAGAAAAGGGCGGACTTGGAACTGGAACCCAGGCAGCCCGGCTCAAACGTTCACGCCCTTGACCGCACTGCCCCCGTGCCTTTTAAGGCCATCCCACTCGCGGGAATATTCTAGGCGCCTCCAACCTTTCCAAACGTCCACAGCGCTTTTCCACCGCCCCCCTCACCTGCCTAGAACTCGTGTTTTCGCTGTCGGATCAGAGGCGCCCCTTCCGGGATCTCCTGCTCCCGCTCCGGGGCCTCCTAGCTCGGTCCCTCCTCTTTCCCACTCTGACACCTGTGACACCCGGGCGCCGTGCGGGTCTGGGGCCCGCACTGCCCTGCCCACGAGGCCGGGGGGGCTCCGGAAGGCCGGCACTGGGTCTGATTTAGCACCTCGTCGCCGGTAGCTGGGACTCCCCGACGTGGGGCCAGGCGTGCTGGCGTCCGCTGGAAATCACGGCTCATTTACGATCGGTTTGGTCCCTTCCCGAGTATTTATCCTCTTTGGAAGAGGCTGCTAATTATAGCTGTCCTTTATGGGGAGCTGGTGCGCGCCGGCTCCGGCTTAAATATTTTATACACATGAGCTCATTCGGGTCCCGCGTCAGCCCGACGAGGCCGACTCGTCGAGGGCCCCGTCATGGTTCCTTTGGGGCCAACGGTCTCCAGTCTTCGCCCGGGGAAGCTGGCTCAGAAGGCGGGGTTCCTGGGCCCCACCCCAGCGGGCTGGACCTGGGTGGGGCCTGGGAATCTGCATTTTTACAAGTTCCCAGGGGCTCTCGTGGCCGGTGGTTCTAGATCCTACACCAAAGCACCCGGCGTCAGTCTCGCTTCCCCTTTCCTCCTTGCCTCCTACGTCAAGGCCGTCCGCAAGTATTGCCAGCTTGACCTTCTAAAGAGGTGCCAGGATCCGACCCCTTGCTGCCCCCACTCTGGTCTGATGAACCCGCCAGCGTCTCCTGCCTGGACTCCGGGGGTCGCCCCCTCTGTGGTTTCCCCATCAGTCTGTGTCCCTTCCCGTCAGCTCGTGTCCCTTCCCTCCTCAGGGCCCTCCTGTGGTCCCCATTTCATTCTGAATAAAAACAAAGTTCTTACCAGGACCGCAGGTCCCGGCAGGATACGCCCTGCCCCCGGTACGGCCCCTCCTTGGCCTCACCTCCGCCCTCCACCTCCTCACTCACTCTGCTCCATCCATATTTCCTGGTCCGTTCCTTGAACACACCTGGCATGCTCCTACCTCAGGACCTTTGCACGAGCTGTCTCCCTCCCAGAATCCCCACGGCTTGCTCCCTCTATCTATTCAAGGCTTTGCGTACATGTCACCTTGGCAAGGAGGCCGTCTCTGACTATTCTGTGTAATTGCATACCAGCCCCCGGGCACCCCCGATCACACCTGCTTTCCTGGTTCGGTTTCCTACGGCACTTTTTACCTTCCGACATATTATTTCATTTACTTATTTGCCGTGTTTGCTGTTTATTGTCTGTCTCTGACTGCAGAACGTCAGCCTCTAGCGGGCGGGGACCCTGCTTCGTCTACCGTTCTGTCCCCAGCTCCCGACACTTGCGCCCCGTGAGTGCTCCGGAAATACCGATTGTATGACTGAAATAAACGCTTTAAGAAATTCTGCTCCAGAGGGAGGTGAGGGAGGGGGGAAAGGGGGTGACGGATATTAAAGAGGGCACGTGTTGGGATGAACACTGGGTGTTATATGTAAACCAATTTGAAAATAAACTATTATAAAAAAAAAAAAAAAAGAAATTCTGCTCCAGAGGCCCCTGGCCGGCTCCGTCAGAAGAGCACACGACTGTTGATCTCACAGTCCTGAGTTCGAGCCCCACGTCAGGCTCTGTGCTGACGGCTCAGGGCCTGGAGACTGCTTCGGATTCTGTGTCTCCCTCTCTCTCTGCCCGTCCCCTGCTGATGCTCTGTCTCTATGTCTCAAAAATAAATAAACGTTAAAAATATTTTAAAAAAGAATTTTAATTATGCAAGGTGAAAAACATGCAAATATGAGGGTAATATTTCCTTGGACCTTCCTTGTCATTTCCCCTCCCGGATGGATCCCTCGGGATATCGTGGTGTGTACGTTTCCAAAAACATGCACTATTTATTGACATCGGGGATCCACCGCCTGTGTTTATAAATAAAGTTTTATTGGCACACAGCCTGGCTCCTGGCTTTACGCGTCATCTATGGCCGCTCTCACTCTCGGGGCAGAGCTGAGGAGTTCGGACAGACATCGTATGACGCTCGAAGCTGTCAACATTCACTATTTGAGACTTTCCAGAAAACGTTTGTCAGCCTCTGATTTATTTATTTTTAAAAATTTTTTTAAGTTTATTTATTTATTAGAGAGAGATAGAGACCGCGTGAGGCGGAGAGAGGCGGAGAGAGAGAGAGACTCCCAAGTAATCTCTGTCCGAGGCGGGGCTCGAACTCACACAACCGTGAGATCATGACCTGAGCCGAAACCAAGAGTCGGACGCTTAATCGACGGAGCCACCCGGGTGCCCCAGCCAACCTCTGATTTAGATGAGAGAGAGAGAGAGAGAGAGAGAGAGAACTGAAAAATATTTCCTACGATAGCTTGTTTTTAGGAAATACGATAACAGTTGATATATTGAACTGAACTTTTCGTACCTAGCAGTATGTCCTGGAGAACTTTCTGGGCCCCCTACATTTAAATTCTCTTTAGTTGTTTTCACACCTGCATAGCATTCCGAGGTCAGTCCGTAGAACCTTGGACCCTTCCCCTGTCGACGGGGCTCGCGGCGGTGTTCCGGTTTTCACCTTTGCAAGTGACACCCGGCGACTCGGCCTTCCCACTTCCTCGTGCCCCGCACCTACCAATATCGCTGAGTCAGCGCGTAACCCGGTCAGGAGGGTGATAAATGTTGCCACACTGCCACCCACAACACTGTCAGTTTCCTTTTTAGGAAAGAAATGGAAAAAGAAACCAATCCGAGTCAAGTATTTATGACACGGCTATTCTGTGACTCGGTCCGCCCGGTGGGAGGGGAGCCCGATCACCTGGACTTTCCTGATCCCGGAACGCACGGGCGGACTTTCTCGGCTCCGTCTCTGCGCCCTCGTCCGCCTGCCCGAACGCGGGGAGGGCCTTGAGACCCACCCTGGACGATCAGAGCGAATTCATGACCTTAACCGTGCGCTTCCACTATGGCCCAGCGAGCGATCGGTTCCAAGCGGCCGCAGGACGGCACGCACAGGTGACGTACAAGGACGTGTCCGAAGGTGCCCGAAGCGGCCTTGCGGGTGCCAGTGGGGCCAGAGAGACAATCGTGGTGACAGTCCCTGATACTTGCGGAGCGAACATGTAACAGTAAAAGGGAGTGGACCCCCCCACCCCGGAGTATTCTAGAAGCAATAAATCCGAGTTCTGTATGGAAGTGGGGAAAAGTCTACCAACGTAAGAGACAAAACCGGCTCCGACAGCACGATTTAAAAGACAAAATGTATCTTTTGTATCGCTTTAGAAGACAGAGTTACACAAAGCAGATTGCCCGGTAGGCAAGTGTTAGCAGGAACCCCGGAGGAGGCAGGAACTTAAAGGTACTGGGTTTGCCCAGGTCGGTGCGAGGGATCAAAGGGGAAAAAGTTAGAAAGGCAAAATGGGAAAACGATAAAGGATAGCAGACAAGAGCTGAAAATATACGTCGCAACTGTATGCGCCCAGCTCCGCCCCCTGCAAAGGAACCATCTCCGGGGGGTCAGCCCTTCTCGGAAGCCCCCCAGCCTTCCCCAGCCAGAACCAGGCGGTTCCCACCGGGGACATCTGCCGCCACCAGCAAAGCCCACTTCCCCCCCCCATCCCCGCCGCATTGAGACGCTGTCTGTGACCACCTCTCCCACCACAGCAGGGGGGAAGTTTGAGGGCAGGTTGCCAAGCCCCTGCCTCAGTTGTCCTAATCCACAAGAAGGCGGGTCATGATCCTGATCGTGACAAGAGGATCCAACACACGGAATTGTTGGAGGGTCAAACCGACTCCTGCCCTGTGCTCAGCGCAGTGATTCCGGCGTTGCAAACACTCAATACATGTCGCCAGCTCTTATTAGCATTCTTAACATCGTTATTATTATTATTATTACTGAGATTGGCTTGCGGACCTGGGAAAGGCCTCCCCCCCATGCCTCCTTTTCCAGGAAGCCTTCCAAGATTTCTCCTAAAGAGCTCTGGCCAGCCTGTGGCCCCTCGCGTGTGGCCTCTGCCCCAGAGGGTGGCCGTCGCCCACTCACCTGCTGGTCTCCCCCGCTGGCCCGGGCGCTCCTCAGAGGCAGGGACCTGAATCGGTTCCCCTCGGGTTCCTTAGAGCCCAGCATAGCAGCCAGCGTCCCTCGGGCCTCCGGAACCGTCTGCCCACCTGAACGGCACGCAGGCCGGGAGGGCAGATAAGCCAAGTGTATAATTAACGAATATATGGCAGGCTGTATATGTTAACAGCCCGGTGACAGGGTAGAAACCATCAACGCTGAAGAGTCCCAGCCTGGTTTCAATCCACCTCCTCCCTCCCCCCTCCCCCACTCCTCTCCCTGTCACCGGCATTCCGGCCTCCCGGTTGGCACACCTGCCCCGGGACCCACCTCGGAGCCTCCGCCCGAGCCCAGGCGAGGCCCTCACCTTGGGGTGTCCTTCCTGTCCCTTCTTCCGAGCGCGCGGTGACAGGCGACGCGAGCCTGCCTTCCCACACCGGCCTCCCTGTCCCTTCCGTCCTCACCTCTGCCATCTAATAAATCTCCGCTGGTCCTCAGTACGGCGGTCGTTTTTTTTTTTTACAGCCAGGCATCTCGAAGTATAATCTATACGCACACGTGTAATTACATCACAGACACAGAGGTCATTTTTCTACGCCCGGCGAAATTCGCCCGCTCTGTGCACAGTTCTGCGGGTTCCGACGGAGGCAGGCGGACAAGCCAGAGACGGGACGGATCCATCGCCCCTGAAATTCTCTCGCGACCTTTGTCCAGCTGCCCAGGTCTACGGGCAGAGCGGCACTCACCATGGCGATACGTTCGTGTCCGGCTCATTAAAAACAAAACCGGGGGCGCCTGGGTGGCCCCGCCCGTGAAGCCTCTGACTCTTGACATCGGCTCAGGCCATGATCTCGAAGTTTGGGGGTCGCGGCCCCACGTCGGGCTCTGCACTGACCGTCTGGATGGCTTGCTTGGGATTCTCTCCCTGTCCCCCCTCCCCTTCCCCGCTCACTTGCTCTCTCTGTCTTTCTCAAGGATAAATAAAATAACCTAAAAAAAAAAAATACAAATAAAAACAAAACCAAAATGCAGCTGCACTGAATTCCACAGCGCTGATGTATCAGGGTTTATTTCAAACAATCCGCGGTCAGTGGGGTGGGCGGGCACCCACCAGGTTTCCGGTGTCTCAGAAACGAAACGAGAGGACCCTGAATGTTCCACAAAAGCCTTCTTGGGAACACAGACCAGCTGTCTCTCCGTGGGGCCGACCCTAGTAAGGCTGACAGGTCTCCGGGCACCGGCATTGTTCCCTCGTATTCTATTGTGAAGCATTTCGAGCTTATGGAAACAGGGGGAAAAGGGCCCGGAACGCAGGTGGAGTCACTGGCTACCTTCTCCGATTGTTACTTGCTGTGTTCATTACAAGTCTATATCCTGTGTCCTTCCCTCTAGCTCAGTGGTTCCGAATCAGGGACAAAGTTACCCCCAGGTACATTTTGCAACGTCTAGAAACAGATTGAGAGACATAGAGACAGAGCGTGAGCAGGGGAGGGACAGAGAGAGACAGAGATACAGAATCCGAAGCAGGCTCCAGGCTCCGAGCGGTCAGCACAGAGCCCGACGCGGGGCTCGAACTCACAGACCGTCAGATCGTGACCTGGGCTGAAGTCGGCTGTTTAACCGACTGAGCCACCCAGGCGCCCCCAGACTTTTTTTTTTAACGTTTATTTACTTATTTTGAATGGGGGAGGAGCAGAGAGAGAGAGAGGGAGAGAGAGAATCCCAAGCAGGCTCTGTGCTGTCAGCGCGGAGCCCGATGTGAGGCTCAAAGCCACGAACCATGAGGTCATGACCTGAGCCTGAACCGAAAGTGGGAGGCTGAACCGACGGAGCCCCCCGGGCGCCTCTTTGCACCAGTCTTTTTCAGGGTATGTGTTTTCATTTCTCTTGAATAAATACCTAAGAGGGAAATTTCTTAGTCACGGAGTAGGCGTGGGTTTTAATTAAATAATTAATTACTTTTTAAAATATTTTTTAAGTTTATGTATTTATTTCTAGAGAGAATGTGAGCAAGGGAAAGGCAGAGAAAGAGAGAGAAGGAGAGAGAGAATCCCAATCAGGCTCCGTGCTGTCAGCGCAGAGCCCAACGCGGGGCTCGAACTCACGAACCCATGAGATCACGACCTGAGCTGAAATCAAGAGTCAGAGGCTTAACTGACTGAGCCCCCCGGGCGCCCCCATGCCTACTTTTTATATTCCCGCCAACAGCGTTTGAGAGCTCTGGCTGTCCCCAACCTTCGTGACACGCACCCCTGTCTAATATTGCCCTCGTGGTGGGTACGCTATAGCTCCCAGGTTACTTTCCCGCTTCCCTGACTAACGTGGCCGGGCGTTTTCTTCCGGAGTTTATTGGCCACTTGTATTTTCTCCTTAGTGAAGTGTCTGTTCAGATCTTTGGCCCATATTTGAATCAGGTTGTTTGTCTTTTTGTCACGGGGTCCCAGGAGGGATGTGTGCCCTTTTTTTTTTTTAATTTTCTTAAATGTTTATCTATTTTTGAGAGAGAGAGGCAGAGTATGAGCAGAGGAGGGGCAGAGAGAGAGGGAGACACAGAATCCGAAGCCGGCTCCAGGCTCTGAGCCGTCAGCACAGAGCCCGACGCGGGGCTCGAACTCATGAATTGTGAGATCATGACCTGAGCTGAAGTTGAACGCTTAACGGACTGAGCCACCCAGGCGCCCCCTTTTTTTATTCGACTCAGTCGCTTACACTCCCGACGCCCGCAGAGGAGGTTCCCAATTTACCCCTCTTTTTCGTTCCTCTCTCCCTCTTCAGCTAGGGCTGCCCTGTCTCGGCAATCTTCGAGGCTTCGTGGCTTTGGGGAAAACAGAGCAGATTTTTCTGCTTTCTGAGGGTAGGCTTAGTTTTAGGACCACACTGTCCAACCTGGCGGCCACAAGTCACAGGAGTCTGTTTGAATTTAAATGAATGGAAATTGGGGCGCCTGGGGGGCTCAGTCGGTTAAGCGTTCAATTTCAGCTCAGGTCATGATCTCGCGGTTCATGAGTTCGAGCCCCGTGTCGGGCTCTGTGCTGACAGGTCGGAGCCTGGAGCCTACTTCGGATTCTGTGTCTCCTTCTCTCTGTGCTCTTCCCCCACTCGTGCTCTGTCTCTCTCTCAAAAAATAAATAAGCATTAAAAAAAAATTTTAATGAATGAAAATTAAATACGACAGAAAATTCAGTTCCTGGGGCGCCTGGCTGGCTCAGCGGGTGGAGCATGTGACTCTTGATCTCAGAGTCATGGGTTCGAGCCCCACGTTGGGGGTAGAGATTACTTTAAAAAAAAATTCAGTTCCTCAGTCTCGCTAGCCACATTTCAAGTATCCAGTAGCCACATAAGGCCGGTCGCTACCATTTCCACAGCACAGATGGGCAATAGTTTCAGCATCGCGGAAAGTTCTAGAAGTATCTACAGGGAAACCAACCTGTCTCTCGCAGAAACAACTGCATTTCCGGAGATGACACGGAAGTATTTTGCCAGAAGACTGCCTTCTCATTGGGGGTGAGGCAAGGAAGAAATACAGAAGCAGCAAAAGGAGAAGAAAAACATCCAGCCATAATAGTAGTTGTCTGGCACGCTGCAGGTGCTCGTTATGTTAAAAAAAAAAAAAAAAGTACACACACAACCGCCCGCTGAGGCGCATTCACTGAGTGCCAGGTACTTTCTTGACGAAGTTATCTGACTTATGTTTATTCTCAGAGAACTAGGAGGCGCAAGAGGGAAAGACACGCCAGCCAAGCCCTGTCTTTTCCAAACAGCAGAGGGCTTAACTCTTTAAATGCCACTCGTCTCATGAGGCCAGCCATCCAAAAAGGAAATCTTTCTCTTTCCCTTCCTTCCTTTTTTTTGGGGGGCGGGGGGCGGTTAGGAAGGAACTCTTTTTTATTCTTTGTTATTTTGTTTTTCTCTTTTTAACTCTTTAAAGTGGTTTAAGTTCATTTTTTTAAACGTTTATTTATTTCTGAGAGACATAGAGACAGAGTGTGAGCAGGGGAAGGGCAGAGAGGGAGACACAGAATCTGAAGCAGGCTCCAGGCTCTGAGCCGTCAGCACAGAGCCCGACGCAGGGCTCGAACCCACAGACCATGAGATCTGACCTGAGCTGAAGTCGGCCGCTTAACCAACTGAGCCACCCAGGAACCCCTAAATTTATTTTTGAGAGAAAGAGAGACAGAGTGAGAGCAGAGGCAGAGAGAGAGAAACACAGAATCCGAAGCAGGCTCCAGGCTCTGAGCTGTCAGCAGAGAGCCCGATGCGGGGCTCAAACTCACAGACCGTGAGATCATGACCTGAGCCGAAGTCGGACGCTCAACCGACTGAGCCCCCCAGGCGCCCCGAGCATCCAACTCTTGATTTCAGCTCAGGTCATGATTCCTCATGAGGGCTCAAACCCCTCATCCACGCCGTCAGTGTGGAGCCTGCTTAGGATTCTCCCTCCTCTCCCCTGCCCCTCGACCCCCCACCCCCCTCCCCGCCACAAACACTAATATCATCAGTGATGAGACCTCCCGTCATCAAGGGCTCCCTGATGTCACGAATCAAGAAGGACACAGCATCCGTCCCACGGCGTTCCTACCCACAGCACATCGCCTGAATCTGATCATCGGGAAAACATCAAACAAATCCAAACTGAGGGCCATTCTGCAAAATAAGCAGCCAGGACTTCTCAAAAGGGCCACGGTCACGAAAGATTGCAGAAGCACCATAGATTGGAGGAGACCAGGGAGGCGTGACAACTAATTGCGACGTGAGATCCCGGATGGGAAAAAGAGCAGGGCCCGCTGGGATATTGGTGACATTCGCATAAGGTCCATGGGTTGGGTCACGGGCAGCTTCCCAGGTGAATGTCACGGTTTTGATCACTTGACTGCGGCTATGTAAAGGGTTAACATTTGGAGAACCGGGTGAAAAATATATATAGGAGTTCTTCACGCGACTTTTGCAATTTTTGTTTTGGTGAAGTCTGAAATTCTCTCAAAAGGATACATTAAAAGAAAATGAGCCGCGTGTGGCAAAAACCTTCCCACACACCACCCGCTCGGTTTCACCGGTTTCACCCTCGGGGCGCCGCGGTCCGGTCTTGATTTTGGGGAGGCAGAAACAGGCTCCGAGAGAAACAAGCAAGGGGCAGAGCCGGGGCCTGAACCCACAGCATCGTGCTCCAGTGCCTGCGTTTTTTTTTTTAATGTTTATTTATTTTTGAAGGAGAGAGAGAAAGACACAGAGCGAGCAGGGGAGGGGCAGAGAGAGAGAGAGGGAGACGCAGAATCCGAAACAGGCTCCAGGCGCCGAGCTGTCAGCACAGAGCCCAACCTGGGGCTCGAACCCACAAACCGTGAGATCATGACCTGAGCCAAAGTCGGCCGCTTAACCGACTGAGCCCCCCAGGCGCCCCTCAGCATCTGCATTCTTAAAACCCCAACACGAATTTTTTGAGTGCCTCCCAGGCGCCGGGAATAGCACCAGCGACGACGCAGAGTGTCGAGTCTCAATCCTCTTGGCTCTCGCCTTCCGGGGCGGGGACGGGAGATGGACAATGAACGAGGAAGCAATAAAATATATGATACATGATATAATATCAGGTGGTGATAAGTTTTTTAAAATGCTGACCCAGGGGATCGAGAGAACACAGCAGTGAGGAGACGAAATCTGAGAACAGGAAATGGAAGCCCAGCCGAGGCAGAAATTGTCAAGCTCCCGGCCTTGGCCGCCCTCACTTCCTCACGTTCACCGTCACCGATTCCACCAACTGGGTGGCTCTGGAGTCTAGAAGGTGCAAAACCAAGCGCTGGCTGGGGGGGTGGGGCGGGGAGGGGGGCTCTTCGAGGGGCTCTGAGGGAGATCTGCCCCAGCTTCGGCGTCAGGCATCACCTGACTTGTTACGTTGTCTTCACTCTGCAGATGCGTGTCTGTGTCCAAGTTCCCGCCCCCACTTCTTAAGTAAACTCTGCCCCCGACCTGGGGCTCGAACTCATCACCTCGAGATCAAGAGGCAGGTAGGTACTCCACCAACTGAGCCGGCCGGGCACCCCCCCCCACCCAAGTTCCCCCTTTTTCACAGGTTCCTGAGTTCGAGCCCCGCGTCTGGCCCCCAGCTCTCCGTGAGGAGCCTGCATGGGATTCTCCCTTTCTTCCTCTCTCTCTCTCCCTTTCAAAATAAACACACAAACAAAAAAAGTGTCGTGAGTTAGGTGGCTTAGAACAACAGAAAAGTGTTTTCCCGCAGGTGTGGAGGACGGACGCCCGAGATCAAGGTGCAGGCGGGGCTGTGCTCTTCGAAATCGGCAAGGGAGAATTCTTCCCGGCTTGTGACGGTGGCAGGCGATCATCGGCGTCCCTTGGCTTGCAGCTGCCTCTCTGGTCTCCGCCCGTGTTTTGTCACACGTCACTCCCCCCGTGGGCCTCCGTGTCTTCACATGGCATTCTTTTTATTTTATTTTTTTAATATTTATTTATTTTTGGAATGGGAGGAGAGAAGAGAGAGAGGGAGACAGAGCTGACCGTAGTGAGCCCGACGCGGGGCTCGAACTCACGAACTGAGATCACGACCTCAGCCCAAGTCGGATGCTCAACCGACTGAGCCACCCAGGCGCCCCGGCATCCTTTTTATAAGGACGCCAGTCACAAATGGATTCGGGGCCCACCCTCACCCGGGAGGAGCTCATACTAACGAACTCCGTCTGCGACCATCCTATTTCTTTTTTCTTTTTTTTTTAAATTTTTTATTACTATTATTTTTTTTTTTTTATTTTGAGTCCCACAGAGATTTTTCTAGTTAAAAAAAAACCAACCAGGTGTTACATGCCTCTGGATGACCATCCTGTTTCCGCAGAAGTCCACCTTCTGTGGGGCTCAGGACCTGAACACACCCTCCTGGTGGTTGGGGGGGGCGCCACACAATTCAACCCCTAACGCACACGAAGGCAGAACGCAAAGCACGGAAGGCGGGCAGGAGGTGGCGGCGTGAGGGCTGCTCCCCCAGATGGGGTGGCCCGGGGCGGCCTCTCTGCGGAGGGGGACACTGCAGTCCCAGCCTGAAGGAGAGGAGTAGACGCCGCTCTCTCATGAGTGACGAATGTGAATTTCACTGCCGGGCGGGCGTGCCATTTCCCTTGGCATCTCGGTGGTATTTAACGCGCTGCTGTTGTTTTCCTGCTCATTTCCTGGTTTGAAACCGGCTGGGATTAAGGAGGAGCAGTCGCGGAGGCGTGGTTCTCGGTCAGAAGCTGAGAATTTTTCCGCCGCGTCGAATTCGTTCCATCAGCAGCTCCGAGAAGCCCCAGCAGCTGCGAGGCTGGGCGGCGGTCAGATCCCGCCTTCGGGGAGAAGTGGGGGCGCCTCCGATGAGCCCCAGCTGCCAGGCGAGGCCTCGGACCGTCCCGGCCAATGCCCCTGCCTGCCTCTGTTTGGAAAAAACACACACGAGCGGGGCTTCCTAAGCGCACAGCTCAACAAATCATCACAAAGTGAGCAGGCCACTGAGGCCAGAAGGCAACGCAGAACACTCCAGGGGCACCCGGGGGGGCTCTGTCGGTTGCGCGTCTGACTTTGGCTCAGGTCATGATCTCAGAGTTTGCGGGTTCGAGCCCCATGTTGGGCTCTGTGCTGACAGCTCGGAGCCTGGAGCCTGCTTGGGATTCTGTGTCTCCCTCTCTCTCCCTGCCCCTCCCCTACCTGCATTCTCTCTCTCTCTCTCTGTGTCTCAAAGATAAACATTAACATATTTAAATGAATAAATAAGGTTTTATTGGAACACGGCCACATCCCTTCTTTTCCTGCTGTCTCCAGCCCTTTGCTATAATGGCCGGGGCAGAGGCTGTATGACCTGGAAACCCCAAAAATATTTACTAGCTGGCCCCCTGCTGGATGGCATTCCGTTGTACAAATATAACACTATCTATTTATTCATCCAACTGTGAATGGGTATTTGTGTAGTTTTCAGTTGGGGTTTATTACAATAGGGCCGCTAAGAACATTCTAGTCCGGAGGTTGTTCAGTGTTTTCTGCACAGGACCAGAGAGTAAATATTTTAGGTTTTATGAGGCACGTATGATCTTTGTCACGTATTCTTTTGTTTTTTCTTTTTTACAACAAAATATAAAACAATTCTTAGCTCTGGGGCGCCTGGGTGGCTCAGCCGGATAGGCGTCCTGCTTCGGCTCAGGTCATGATCTCACGGCTCCTGGGTTCGAGCCCTGCGTCCGGCTTTGACGGCTCAGAGCCTGGAGACTGCTTCGGATTCTGGGTCTCCCTCTCTCTCTCTCGGCGCCTCCCCTGCTTGCACTCACTCTCTCCATCTCTAAAATAAATAATAAAACATTTTTAAAAATTTAAAAATCTAGCATTAAAATTAAAAATTAAAAAAATATACCCATCCTTTTTTTCTCCTAAGCCCTTGGGAAGGCTGTACTTCCTGTCATGTGACTTGCGTGGGCCAGTGAAACGAGAGCGGGACTTGTCCTTACTTCCGGGAGGAGCTTTCTCCCTCCGCCTGGCAGCAGTGTCCCCGAGAGTGGCAGTTTGGTCGGCCTGAGTTCCACGGGGCGAACGATGAGGCTTTGGAGGTGAAGTCCTCAGCTGCCGGCGAGGGTCGTGAGCGTGAGTACGGAGCCGACCTTTGCTGTCCCCTGCCCCAGGGAGTTGGGGCCGGCCTGTCACCGCAGCACCCCCACTTTATTCTGCCTGCTACAGGCACGAGCGCGTTAGATGAGTGATTCTCAACGGGGAGCAAGCGGGTCGCTCAGGGGACAATGTTCGGAGCCAGTTTTTATTCTCGCTGCGGTCGGAATGTTTGTGTCCCCCTAAAATTTGTATGTTGTAATCCTCACCCCCAGAGTGAAGGTTTTAGGAGGTGAGATTTGGGGGGGAGGATTAGGTCATGAGGGTGGGGATTTCATGAGGGGGATTAGTGCCCTTGTAGTGACCCCCTCACCCCTGGGACCCTGCCTGGGATCTTCAACTCTGTCCCTCACGCATTCGGCTGCTGTCGCTCTGACTTCCTTGCAGCATCTGGAAAATTCCGGGCTTGGTCCCACCTCAGGGCCTTTGCACTTGCTCTTGCCTCCACCCAAAGGTTCATCTCTGAGCTATCCCCATGACTCACCCCTTGCTCTCCTTCCTGACCTCCCTCACATCCCAGTGAGGCCTCCAGTGGCCGGACCGTGAAAATGAGCAACACCTCCTTCACTTCTCTTCCCCTTTCCTGCCTTTACTTCTCCTTGGTGCCTAGGACCGCCCAACGGCTTACCTATATTTCAGGTATTTATTTGACTTATGGACGGTTTTTACAATGTAAGACCCAGGAGTTTGTGCCTGCATTACAGTCTCAGTGTATAGAACAGTAGCTGCCTTGATGAATGAATGCATGCAAAACACATTTCTGCCGTGCTCCCCAAACAGGGATGGAGGCTGGGTTCTAGAGACCCACGGAGCTCAGATAAGGCTCCTGCCCTGGGAGAGTTCGATGTCCAGGAGGGGTGGGGGCGGGGGCCTGGAACCCTAAAGGGAAAGAGAAACTGATATCACAATGCAGTCTGATTAGGACGGTGAGAGAGAAGAGTTCAAAGGTTGCAGGGCCATAGAAAGCCTGTAAAAACAAATTGTGGGCTCTTTTTCAATTCTGATACGGAGGATGGCAAACCACGGCCCACGGGCCAGCTGTTTTATTAGATAAAGTGTGCTTGGAACACAGCTGTATGCATTTGTTGACGCTTGTGTCTGTGACCCCCTGTGTGCTGCCCTAACAGAGCTGAGCGGTTGCGGCAGAGACCCTAACGCCAAAAGTACTGACTGTCTGGCTCTTCCCAGAAAAAATTTCCAGCCTCTGCCCTAATTTTTTTTTAATAAATTTTTTTAACGTGTATTTATTTTTGAGAGACACAGTGTGAGCAGGGGAAGGGCAGAGAGAGAGAGGCAGATGCAGAATCCGAAGCAGGCTCCAGGCTCTGATGAGCCATCAGCACAGAGCCCGACGCGGGGCTTGAACTCACAGACTGTGAGATCATGGCCTGAGCTGAAGTCGGCCGCTTAACCGACTGAGCCACCCAGGCGCCCCTCTGCCCTAATATTAAAAGCAAACGTTTTCTGGGACGCCGGGGCGGCTCAGTCGCTTAAGCATCCGACTCTTGGATTTCGACTCAGGTCATGATCTCATAGTCGTGAGATCAAGCCCCGTGAAATTGAGCCCCGCATTGGGCTCCTTGGTGGATGTGGAACCTGCCAAAGATTCTCTCTCTCCCTCTCCCTCTGCTCCTGCCCCTGCCCCGCTCGCACTCTCTCTCTTTCATTCTCTAAAAAAAAAAACAACAAAAAAAAGCTAACATGTTCTGAATGCTTACTCTTGGCTCTATATATGTTTCGTCCCCACGTTTTGTTACTTCATCTTTATTGAAACCTCTGAGATGCTGAATATCCCATTTTATAGGTGAGAAAATGGAGGTTCAGAGAGGCAAAGTAATTTTCCCCAGGTCACACAGGGAGGCGGGGAGGGGTTTTGCGGGTTTCATGCCTTGTGTTTTTCCCTTACTAATGGACCTCGAAGGGGTGTCTGTCTGTAACCACGTGCATCCATCGCATTCGGCTCTTTACCAGCCTCCTCCTGACATTTATGGGACCGGCCCCTCCCGATGAGCGTTTAAGTAATCCCCCCCCACCCCCGCCACGGTTAGCGGCACTGCGGTGAACAAACATCCTTGTGGCTACTTCTCTGAGCTCGCAGGTGAGTTGACCCGAAGGCTGAATTCCTGGATCGGAGTCACTAGGTCAGAGGACACATGCGAGGCTGGGTCTTGGGCGTGGAACCAAGTTCAGGGGCAGGTGGGGAAGGAGAGAATCGGAGGGTACTTGAGGCAGAGGAAACCGGCATGGACAGGGGTAGGGGGAGGGGAGTAAGGGTTGGCCCAAGCACTTGAGTCTACACGGTCAAGGCGATGTGAAGAAGAATATGGCCAGGCGTCTCCAATGCCGGGCCAGCCTCTGTCCTGGGGGCAGTAGGGAGCCATGGGAGGGCTACTTGCAAAGGAGGGGCAGGGTCAGCCCTGGGGCCCTGGAGGAAATGGACTGGGGCGGGGAGACTGGAGGCGAGGAGGCCGGGGCAGAGGGAGAGGATGGAGGCTGAGTCTTGATCAATTAGAATTTTTCTTTTTTTTTTTTTTTTAATGTTTATTTATTTTTGAGAGAGCGCAAGTCGGGGAGGGGTAGAGAGACAGGGACAGAGGATCGGAAGGGGGCTCTGTGGTGACAGGCTGACAGCAGAGAGCCCAACGTGGGGCTCAAAGCCACGAACCGGGAGATCACGACCTGAGCCGAAGCCGGAAGCTTCACCGACCGAGCGAGCCCGGCGCCCCTGGCTTCTTTCACTTAGGACAGTGTTTCCAAGACTCACCCATGTTGTAGCATGCGTCCCTGCTTCGTTCCTTTTTGTGGCCGCACCGTATTCCGCTGCGTGGAGAGATCACATTCTGTGTGTTCGTTCATCAGCCGACGGGCATTCGGGCTGTTGCCACCTCCCGACCCCCGTGGATGGTGCGGCTCTTTTCCGTGGACACACGCTTTCAACCCTTTTGGAGATTTACCCAGGAGCGGAATTGCCGGGTCCATGGAAACCCACTGTTCGACTTGTCGAGGAACTTCCAGACTGTTTTCCAAAGTACCTGCACCATTCGACATCCCCGCCAGCAACACACGAGCGTTCCGGCCTCTCCACTTGCTGGTCAACACTTCGCAGCACCTGACTCTTTTGAACGTAGCCCTCCCAGTGGGGAGGCTTGGGTCTCCCTGGTGACTAACGGCGTGGTGCCTCTTTCCCTGTGGGTATCGTCCGTCCTGTATAACAGATGTACCTTTGTACATCTTTGGAGAAATGTCTGTTCACGTTCTTTGCCCATGTCTTAATTGGGCTATTTTTTTTTTAAGTTTATTTAATTCGAGAAAGAGAAGAGAGAAAGAGAGGGAGGGACAGAGAGAAGGGGAGAGAGAGAATCCCAAGCAGACCCTGTGCTGTCAGTGCAGAGCCCAAAGTGAGGCTCGATCCCACAAACCATGAGATCATGACCTGAGCGGAAACCGAGAGTTGGATGCTTAACTGACTGAGCCAGCTGGGTGTCCTGAGTTATTTAAAAATTTTTTTAATTTGTTAATGTTTCTTTATTTTTGAGAGAGAGCGAGAGACAGAGTGTGAGCAGGGGAAGGACAGAGAGAGAGAGGGAGACACGGACTCCGAAGCAGGCTCCAGGCTCTGAGCCTGTCGTGGGGCTCGAACTCCCAAATTGGGAGGTCGTGACCTGAGCCGAAGTCGGGTGCTCGACCGACGGAGGCACCCAGGCGCCCCTAATTTTTTAAGTGTTGATCCTGAGAGTCCTTTATATATACTGGATACAAATCATGTATCGCATGAGCAATTTGCAAATTTGCAGTTTAAAATTTATTTATTTATTTGGCAGGGGGAGAGAGAGGCGGGGAGAGAGAATCTCAACCAGGCTCCGTGCTGTCAGTGCGGAGCCCGACGCGGGGCTCAAACCCACAAACCATGAGATCACGACCGGAGCCGAAATCAAGAGTCAGACGCCTAACCAACGGAGCCCCCCAGGCGGCTCTAATGTAAAGTAAGCTCTGGGCCCAGCCTGGGGCTTGAACTCACAACCCTGAGATCAGGAGTCGCGTGTTCTACTGACTGAGCCAGCCGGGTGGCCCCCATCTTTTTGCTTTTTTGATGGTGTCCTTGGAAACCCCCAAGTTTTCCTTTGTGATTAGGTCCTCACCAACCCATTCTCTTGCTCCCTGCACTCACTGCCTAATGTTTATTCCCTGGTCCTTAAACGGGGGACCATGGCAATTACCTAGACAGCTGTGGTCGTCGCCGCTGGCGGTGGGGGGGACTTGCACCTGGCGGGTGCAGGCCAGAGAGCCTGGTAAGCACGCTACGGTGCACAGGACGGCCCCCGCAAAAGGAAGACTCATCAGGCCTCAAATGTCAGTAGTGGCTCAGTTGGGAAGCACAGAGAGGCGAAAGCTCTGGCCCAAGGTCACACAGCGAGTAGGTGGCTCCTCAAAGAGAGGTTCAAGAGGGGCGCCTGGGGGGCTCAGTCGGTTAAGTGCCCGATTCCCCCCTCAGGTCACGCTCTCACGGTTCGTGGGTTCGAGCCCCGCGTCGGGCTCTGTGCTGACAGCCTGGAGCCTGCTTCCGTTTCTGTGTCTCCCTCTCTCTCTGCTGCGCCCCCGCTCACACTCTGCCTCCCTCTCCTTCAAAAATAAATAAATATTAAAAAATAATAATAATCAAAGAGAGGTTAAAGAAAGGCAGGAAGGCAGAAAAAGGAAAAGCAAGCCAGGGCAAACGAGAGACCCGGAAAGACGGAGACCCAGAGACCGGGAGGGGCGAAAAGAGAAAAATGACGAGGGACGGAGTTTGAGGAAGGGGAAGGACAGCTGGGATCGCAGGCGGGTGGACAGCCCGGCGTCGCCTCACCGTCGCAGCACAGCCGGGAGAGAAAGCCGGGGGAGCAGCCGTTTGCAGAGAGGCGCTGGGACTGGGGGGTGGGGGGGTCCCGGGGTGTCCTGCCCCAGAGGCCACCTGCGGCCGACACCCGAGCAGGGGGCGCATGGCCCCCCTCTCCCTGCCCAGCAGGTGACTGGAAGTAGAGAGTCTGGTGGCTGGTGTGACCTCGCTCCACCCCGTGGGTGTGAGAAACACCCCAGGAGCCGGATCACGGGCCCCGCCTCTTCCTCGGGGTGACGCCCGGGCCCAGGCCGGGGTGCGAGGGCATGTGTACATGTGTGCGCGCGGGCACGTGCGCCGTTCACCCAGCAAATAGCACTGCGTCTCATCTATTTTTAAAGCTTCAGCTTTCAACTATGATGAGCATCCAGAAAACCACAGAACACGTAACATACCAGCAACCCAAGTGTCTGTCGACGGTTGAACAGATCAGCAAACTGTGGTCTATCCATCCCGTGGAGTAATTTCTTTTAATGTTTATTTGTTTTTGAGAGACAGAGACACAGCATGAGTGGGGAGGGGCAGAGAGAGAGAGAGAGGGAGACCCAGAATCGGACGCAGGCTCCAGGCTCCGAGCTGTCAGCCCAAATCCCCAAGGCAGGGCTTGAACCCACGAACCGTGAGATCGTGACCTGAGCCCAAGTCAGACGCTGAACCGACTGAGCCCGCCCCCCCGCCGCGCCCCTATAGAGTTGATTTCATAAGTCGCGATTTGCAGCTTAGTTAATGACTGTCAAACGAAAGCCTCGTAGTCACCAGCAAGTCACAAAACAGAACCCCGCACCCCCTCCTCACGGCCCCTCCCTCCTCCCTCTCCCATCATCCCTCTCCCGACGGTCTGGGCCATTCGCCTGATCAGGCTGTCTGCCTCGGCCTGTTTCCCGCTTCGTTGTCGGTGGAATCTCAGATCGCGTCTCCTTTAGGAGACACCTGTGGCTTGCGTCTCCTTCAAGGCACCTGCGTCTCCTTCAAGGCACCTGTGGCTTGAAGTCACGTCTAAGAGACGCGGCCGAGATGGCGTGGCGTCCGGAGACCGTTCCGGGGCCGGGCTGGAACGAACGCATTGGGCGAACGTGCCCACGCCTGCGATTGCGTGTGGTTCTTATGATCCAAGCGCCTACTGCCACATACTCGAGACTCACTGTCAGCGGAAGGTCAGTGTAAGCACTCCGCGTCTCTGCGGCCCTCAGCTAGGCAGTTCTATTCTGGTGGGTGAAAGGCCCGATGTTGGGGTGCCTGAGGGGCTCGGTGGGTTAAGCCTCCAACTTCCGCCTAGGTCATGATCTCACCCTCCAGAGTTCGGCCCCGCGTCCGGCTCTCTGCTGACAGCTCAGAGCCTGGAGCCTGCTTCGGATTCTGTGTCTCCCCCTCTCTCTGCCCCTCCTCCGCTCGTGTTGTCTCTCTCAAAAATAAGTAAATATTAAAAAAAATAAAAATGAAAAAGAGTATCTGAAATACTCTTTAAGAGCCGCAAAGCTGCAACATGCGATGTTTACACCGGGTCCCTAGAAAACTAAGGCACAGGAAGGCTCTTTGACTAATTACAGAAGCCCAGCGCGTGGACCCGGGAGTCCCCCGGCGATGGCTGGCCGGAGCGGGGCTGCGGGCGCTCGCCTCCGGGGACCGGGGCCGCCGTGCGCACACGCTTCTCCCGAGTGCGCACGGCCCGGGATCCGGCCGGACCGTGTCCCAAGGGGTCCTCCCAACCTGCCCTCCCGGCGCCCGCTGCGGCCACCGAGCGGCTGCGGACTGCAGAGGGGGCTGGGCCCCGGCAGTGGCCTGGGGGATGGCGTCCCCACCGCACCCCAAACCTCTCCCACCCACCGCTCCACGCTAAACTCTAACCCTCCCCCGCCTACCACTCGCCATTGGCCCCTCCGTACTGCATCCCACCGAATCCCCCACCTGCCCCTCCCCCACTGCACCACCGCCCTCCCTACCCTGCCCCTGCCCACCGCACCGGC
>PITB01021150.1:0-29499 GCA_004024585.1 Paradoxurus hermaphroditus
TTCACCTCTTGAGGAGGAAGTGGAGAGTTCCCAGTGCAGAAGAGTTTGCGGGATAGAGAGCTGTGGTGGCTGTCTTTCGAAAATCCCATCTGCCCTCCAGGCACAGTAATTCACATCATTCCCCTAGGCAAAAATGCTCACACCCTTTTGCAGCTGTTCCCAAAGCTCATAAGAATCAGATGGGAAAGCCTGGATCTTGTCATCTAAATACAGTCCAGGCACAAATGGCTTCCTCTTCAGGTTGGGTTCCTCAAACAGTTTCCTGTCAATAGAACTTCCTGTAAACTAAAAATACAGGCTATCTACACCCCCCCCCACAAACACAAGCACCCAATATACAGTGGGGTGTACAAATACCTATAGGAGGCATCCCTGCTCACAAGGGGCAGGAGGAATGGGAGGCATAGAGCAGTCACTTGTCTGTAGCAATTCTGACATCCGGCTAGGCCTTGCCTCCAGTTCTCTCCTGGGTCACGGTCCTGCCCACGTTACTCTCCACGGTTCCTGGTTCTGTCCTCTGAATCACCCTTTCTTTGCTGCAAGAAATGGCTGACGTTTGCCACTGGATAGCTCCCTTAGCCGGCTTCCCGCCCATAGAAGTTTGAAGGAATAGAGGCTTCTTTTCATTTTTGAATCACCTCTGCCCCTTTCAGTTCACGCTGATGGTGTAGCCATCAGTTCAAATGCATACACACATCGTGGGTTTCTTAGGAATCTTGTTGATTTTACAAAAGCCACACTCACAAGTATTTTCGAGACGGGACCCTGTCTGGTTTGGGCTTAAAGTTAGGATTCTGTGGGGCATTGCTGTTCAAATTCTTAGAAATCTTTGGACTAGCTGAGAGGTCTAGGAGGCACACCCTTAAGTATTTCTGAAGTCTTAAAGTAGAACCACTTCCTTGAGAGGCTCTTCGGTCGTCCTACTTTATGAATAATTTACTCTCCAGGGAGCAGGGGGGATGACAGCCAGTTTAATTTTGAACCTAGGAAGTCGTGGATTCTCTTCATTTTTTTCTAAATTGTATCTGAAGCCTAAAAATTTCTTCTTGTTCATTTCTCTCTGCCCCTTACTATCCACGGCTAACAGGATTCAGTTGACACTTTCAACATCCCTACTGAAATCTCCTTAGCTGGTTTCACTATCCATTAGTTATATTTTTTTCTATTCCTCGTTACCGCAGGTGACAGCCTTGCTAACTTTCCATCACCACGTCACTCAGGGCTTTACTCCAGCTTCCAATAACGATTGTCCTCACCGTCAATAATTTTCTCACTGTTCTTGCAGGCCCCAATTACAATCTTTCTGAGACTGTGTAGGCCACGGTCTGTTCCAAAGCCGATGCCGTATGGTTCAAGTTTTTAATGCCGCCCCCCCACCCACTCCTGGTACCCACTTCTGTTCTGGTTATCTATTGCTGTGTAGCATACCACCCAAAAACTTAGTACATAATAACAGCGGTATTTCAAGTTTTCTCGTTCTGACTGGTCCCAGGTGAGTGAGACTCCCCGGGGTTTCCCACGTGACTACACTTAGATTTTGACTGGAGCTTGTACTTGGATACGGCCAAGGCCGAATATACAGATGGATGAGAGAGAAAAGTCAGAGTTGTATCTTGCAAGACCGATACGCCTAACTAAGGAATTGAAACTTTAAAATATAGTCAATGGAAAGTCCTGAAAGGATTTCGAGCAAGAAAGTGAAGTTATTATGTCTTTCCTAAGAGAATAAGGAGAAGCTGTGTGGGGACAGGACAAAGGATAGGCCAGAGAGGTGGAGGCTTGCCGGAAGCCATGCAGGAGGCAGAGGCGGGGACAAAGGAGGGGAGTGGAGAGGAAAACCTGACGTGCAAGGGCAAAAAGTCACGTTGAGGCTCCTCTGTCTTCTCCATCACTTACCGTCTAACAGAAGGCTAGAACGGAGTCGTTTTCCTCTTAAAGCATCCCAGACGACAGTACTCTGGGCAGTTAGTGGTCTAGGAATATTTGGAGGTATGGGTGTTGTGTTGTTTCTTTTTTTTTCTTTTTTAGGAATTATGTTTTAATAGCCCAAATACAGTCTTATTTTACTCCTAAGTCTTTCAGAGGATACTCTTGCGAATCAAAGGCCATGTCCCCCCATGCCCTTGTCGTATTCTGAACTTGATTCATATCCTCTGCCATTGACTCGTTGGCTGGATTCAGTTTTAACCACTTCCTCTTCCTCGAAATGCTCTCCTCCTTTCACGTCCACGACAACCAAGTCTCACTCTCCTTCTCCTTCTCAGCTTGTGTCTTTCTGTCTCTATTTGTAGGTGGTCCCCTCCTCTACTTGTTGGAGCTACCAGAAGTTCAGTCCTGGGCTCTCCTCACCTCTCCTTCCATGTCCTCTTCTTGAAAACTCAATATTAGGGGCACCTGGGTGCCGCAGTCGGTTAGGCAGCCGACTTCAGCTCAGGTCATGATCTCACAGTCTGTGGGTTCAAGCCCCATGTTGGGCTCTGTGTTGACGGCTCATCAGAGCCTGGAGTCTGCTTCAGATTCTGTATCTCCCTCTCTCTCTTCCCCTGCTCATGCTCTGTCTCTATGTCTCTCAAAAATAAACGTTAAAAAAATTTAAAAAAACCTCGATATTAAATTCCGTGGCTTCTAGCACTTCCTTGCTCCCGTGACTCTTGTGACAACTAGGACTGGGCTTGACTACAAATGACAGTAACTTAAATACTATAAAAGTGCATTTTTCTCCCCAGGGAACTAGTCTCCTTTCTTGTCGCTCTGCCATCCTTACCATCGGACTTTTACCTCATGGTCCAGGTTGACCCCTTGGGCTTAAGCCATCACAACCACATTCCCGCCAGCAGGGAGGGATAAAGCAGGAGGAAGGACATACTCTTTCCTTTTAGGATACTTTATGGAAGTCGTATTTGACACTTCCTCTATTTCATCGGTTAAAATTTAGTCAGGCAACTACCCCAGCTCAAGAGAGGTTTAGAAATGTATGGTGGCCACAGAAAAAGTAGAAGAAGGGATGAGTGGATGGATATTAGGCTACAACTGGCAGTCTTTGCTATAATCTCCCAAGTACGCACCTCCAGGTCAGACTTCTCTGTAGCTCCTGCCACTTTGGTATCCAAAGACATCCCAAGCCAAATCTCCAAGACTGAGTTCATGGGGTCTCCCAAGCCCGACCCACTTCTTGTGCTTCCTTTCTCAGGGAAGGGTCCCACAGTATATCCAACCAGGTAAGCCAGAAACCTAGGAGCCATCCTTGATTCTTAAGACAGAGAATATTATTTGTTTACAATTCATTCTTCCCATGGCTTCTCTGGAGCAGTTTAATTCCCTGCCCCGCTGTCTTTGGGCTTTGTCTCTTAGTAGCCGTCAGCTGATGGTATATGAGTAGACACTTTCTAGGTCTTGTCCAGCTAGAGGCTTGAAACATACTTGTGTGTTTTGGCTTGGGGTCTTGCCTTTCTGCCGTCCACCATGGAAGAACTTGCCTCCGTGTAATCGTAGGTCCTAGAGTAAGAGACACATGGACCAACCATGACGTGAAGCAGAAATGCTCAACCAGCCTGCAGATCTGTAACAAGAAAAACAAAAGATTATTGTAAGCCACTGAGAAATTGGAGCTGTTTGTTATTCAATATTATGGTAGAAACCATTGAAACTCTTTGCTGTTCCATTGTGATAGAAACCCAATTAATGCAGCTAGCTTGTACTTCCTTGCCTGCTCCTTCAAGTCCTGTCTGTTTGCCTCAGTTACCTCCCTGGAATCCAATCACTCCTCTCCATCCCCACCATCTTAGCCGGAGCCATGGCCACTTTTTGCATGGACTGCTGCAGTAAGTTTCCGTCTGGTCACACAACCTCTGCTCTGGCCCCTTGGCATTCAGCTCTCCACCCAGCAGCCAGATTAACCTTTGAAAATGGCTAAGCTCATTTTATAATTGGGCTGGGTTTCACCGCGATCTTGACCTGAGTGACTCTATTATTCTCACCTCGGTATAGATAACGAGGGGGCCTGCCCATCCACAGCGTCACTGTACGGCATTTGATTACATCCAGGTTAACGGTTTCACTGTTATCGCTCGGGAGAAAGCATGTCCTGAGCCTTTGGGGAGGGCAGGGGGATAGCCTGTGTGAGTTGAAAGGTGATTTTCACTCCTGCCGAGTGAGAATGATGGGTGACATGCAGACAGTGAGAAAGACCAGCTCCGGTTCCAATCACCTTCAGACAGCGCTGTCTCCAACAGGTACAGACCGTCTGCAGATACTTCTAGGTTCCCACCTGGCATTCTGATGCCTGCTGGGGCAGAGGTGGGGCGGTGTCTCCATGCCGACGCCTCCCTCTGTGTGGTTTCCACTGGCCAAGAAGTCTCTCTGGCCTCAGCACGCCTGCTTCCCATCACTTCCCTCCTCCCCACACAGAGCCCAGTTTATTACCTACTCATTTCCGGTGAACCTTATTCCTCTGATCTCTTCTGGCCATTGCTTTCTGATTCACGAAGACCTCTGCTCTCACAAAGCAAAGCTTTTGGCTTTTACAACTATTATCTCTGGAGCGAAAGTCAACGGCTGAACCTTGACCCTGTCTTTGTTTTTGCTATCCAGGAAAGCACCAGTCTTAATTCTCCCCAGGAAGGGATGTGCGGATTTAGACCCGCAAAAGAAGAAAAGCACAGCAGTATATGAATACGTTTGAAAATAGCTCAATGCGGGATAACGCCCCGGCTCCTCTCCCACTTAAAACTATTCATGGCTCCCCATTGATCTTAAGATAAAGAATGCGATACTAAATATGATCCCAAAGAGTCTAAATAGCCTTCATTTTGCCCTCCTCTCCAGCTAATCGTCCACCTGGAGGTTTGAACACCAGTCACTCCAGTCTGCTTTCTATACCTTTGAGGAGCTCCCTCTCCCACTGGGTCTTCCTTCCATCCACCCTTGACTCCCACTCCTCCTTCCTCTGGGAAGCACCTCTAGACCCGCCCAGCCTCTGCGGTTCCTCCGTAAATTCCCTGAGCTGGACTCCTTTCATCCAAAGTGTTTCTCTCAGTTGCAGGATTATTAGATCACTGTCTCTCTCCCTGAGTCTGTAAGTTGCTAGAGAACTGATATGTCCTTGTCTTTCTCACCATTGGTCTTCAGTGAAAAAAACGAATGAATTAAATAGATGGATGAATGGATGGACACGGGGATTATAGTTACTCTAAAGATGGTCTTGCAACTCTACTCGGGTCCTAACCCAGTTTGGTCCATCAGAGTGAACCATGAGCAGAGCTGGCCTTATGAATGGCCAGAATATACAGCTGGCTATTCGGAATAATTTGAGGTGGGAAAATTAAGTCCCTCTAAATCATCTGCTCCCACCCTTTGGAAATTTTAACACTCAATGTTATTGCTTTGAGCTCACGAATCTTCTACCAAAATTCAAATAACCCTAGGTGAGTCCAGTCTTCATGAACTGTACGTTAGGCAGCCGAAGTCACAGCCGAGCCCTGGAAACCAGGGAGAACGGGAGGGGGAAGCAAGAGAAATGGAGCGGTGAGGAGGGACACAGAGATTGTGAACGAGGCCCTGGAAGAGAAGGCAACGCATCGAAGCTGTCATCAGCCTCACAGACGTGCCAGGCTCTGACGCTTTGACTTTCATGCTTCGTGACCCAGCAAAAAGTCATTTCACTGTTTTGATTTTCTGGCTCTCGGGGAATAAAGATACAAAAACAAATAGGAGAAACTTGTTTAGGGGTGACTGGAAGCACATGGACGTAGGGCCCAAGTGTTTAGCATTTGAATATATCCACTGGGAAAGCTTCGCTCATTCGCCTGTTTATTCATTAAAGAAACGCTATTGTCGATCCTGGACCGGGCACCGTACTAGGCACTGGAAACAGAGAATGAACAAAGCAGACACTGTTTCTCCCCCAAAGAATAGTGGGGACTTTCCACAAGGGCTTTTAGAGGAAAAGACATATGTTCTTCTGAGTCTGCCTGGACTCCCATGGTTTATAACTGCCTGGAAATGTTAGGGCGTGGAGATCTGGGGAGAGTCGGGGGATATACTGTATTCTTAGGAGACCCCGGGGAGCTTTGAAGGGGCAAGGAAACATCTTCTCCTTTCCCATCTTTTTCTGTTTTGGTGACAGGACGGGGGACGACGACGAGGGGAGAGAGAGATGAGGGCAGGATGCTGGACTGCAGGAAATGTCATCGTTGTGGTTTGAGTGACTCTGATGGCCTGCTGCCAGCCTGCAGCTTTGAAGCTTTGCCGCAAATAGGGAAGAGATGTCCGATCTGCAAAAGCGAGGTGAAGCGGCTGGTGACGAGAATCAGTTAAATTCGTGGCGTCTTATTTCGTTTATTTCCTTTTGTTCCTGAAACGCAATTTCTACCCTGCCTCAATGACGGAAGAGCTGGAATCTTCATGTTCTAGCGTCCTGCCCTTAATGAAATGCCTTCTCCTTTGCTTACACACATCACACGTCCTTCCCCCCGCAGGCCATCCCAGAGGGCATGTACCAAGTAAAGCCATTCTGCAATTTCGATAAAAGCCACGTAATCGCTTCCAAAAGTGTGCGCGTTGCTTTGAAAGATCGATATTCCTCTCTCGGCAACTTCCCCTAACATAGTTAGTTGAACAAAATACAGTTTGGGAACTAAAAATGTGAGAACAACGGCATCCTCACAAGTCCTTAATTTCCTGCCCTCCGATGTCTCGTAGACTTTTTCGTGTCCCCCCTCATCGTTGGCTAAGCGAGAAGGCCCAGAAGGGTGCGTGAGTCAGAAACTCCCCTTGAGCTGGCCGAGGCGAAACTGGGGTGGAGGAAGGACTGGGGCGCGTCGGCAGGAGGGGAGAAGGGTCCCCAGAGGAGCCAAAACCCGAGCCGATGTCCACCTAAGACGTCAAGAGCAAGCGGTTCTTTCTCGCACCGGCCCTCACTGGCACGATTATGCGGCTGACGGAGATGAAGCTGGAGAAAGAGGCTCTTCCTGTGCGGGAAAGGCGTCTGGGCAGAAAGCTTGAGGGTGGTTAACCCCCCAGAAAAATGACCGTCCTCTTGCCCAGTGGTACCGAGCTCTGTCCTGGGCTCCCCTGCCTGGCAAAAAAAGGACCAGCTTTCAAAAGAGCTGCTCGCACACGCTGTCCCCGCTTCCTCGGCAGCCCGCTGCCCGGGAGCTTCCAGCCTCTCCCCACCCCTGCTTTGCTCTGACACTGCGTGGCGAGATTGCCCCCGGCCTCCGTATCGCCCAGGCTGTGAGGCGCTTTGGTCTCTGTCGCTTTCTCAGAGGGCCTTGAGCACCTCTTCCGTGTCGAAGCTCTGTCGCCCTGGCATGGAGGACACCCTGCGGCCCTTGCCTTGCTCCAATCGCACCGACCCGTCTGTCATTCTCTTCTGCTGGCTTTTCTCCTCCTTTTGTCCCCTCGATGTTGGACCCTTGCGAAGCTTGGTCCGGGCCCTCTTCCAGTCTCTCCCTGCGCTTTCTCTCTCCGCGGTTTCCTTTACCAGCATTTCCACTTAGACGTCTCCTTGGCATCTCAAACTTAATATTTATTTATTTTTTTAATGTTTATTTCTTTTTGACAGAGAGAGAGAGAGAGAGAGAGAGAGAGAGCATGAGCAGGGGAGGGGCACAGACAGAGAGGGAGACACAGAATCTGAAACAGGCTCCAGGCTCTGAGCTGTCAGCACAGAGCCCGATGTGGAACCTGATGAGGGGCTCAAACTCTGGAACGGTGAGATCATGACCTGAGCCGAAGTCGCACGCTCAACCGACTGAGCCACCCAGGTGCCCCTCAAACGTAATATTTAAAACAGACCCACAGAACCCACCTGCTCCTCAGGATGGGGCGCCCGCCATCACCCACCAGATTAGCAATGCCCCTGGGTTATTGGGGACCATCCTTGGCCCCTTGCGTTTCTGTTCTCCTCTATCGAACCCAGTAGCAGGTTCTATTTGCGTTCCTTCCAATACATTCGGTATGAGCCTGTCTCCCTGTGGTCTCCACCACAACCAGCTGGGTCAAAGCTACTGTCATGTCTCCTGTGGCCAATCAAGCGGTCTCCTAACTGGTCTCGCTACTTTCTCTCTCGCCTTCTTCAAGAGAAATTTTCCACAGGGTATTCTTTGAAAGGCAAATTATGCCGCTTCGCTACTTAAAATCTTTCAATGATGTTCCACTGGCCAGTATCTTCTCCGAGTCCCCCAGGTGCTGCCTCTTCTAGCCCCTCCTAACTTTATGACCCCATCCGCGTTTGTCTCCTGCTCTTACTTTGTCCCAGGCGCATAGGCAATCCCTAAGGTCTTGGGATACAAAAAATTATTTTCTGCCCCTGGGCCTTTGCACTCACTTTTCCCTCTACCTAGATCACTTTGCTCTATCGCCTGGTGTCATCTTTGAGTTGTAACTCAGTCAAAACGTCACCTCCTCAGAAAGACCTTTGCTAATCATCCTATTCTCTGCTGTAGCCCTAACTTACTTTCCTTCATGTACAATTCACCATTTGCAATCATTGATTCACTTGTTTATTGCAGCTCACATTGGACTATAAACATCACAAAGATAGGAATAATAAACATCTGTCACTTATCCTTCATGCCCAGCGAAACACCTTGCAGATAACATGTGCCCAAAGAATGGTTTTTGCATAAAAATAGTATCAATAACTAAAAGTATGTCAGTAAGGGCTCTAGTCCTGATTACTGACCTATACATCTGTTTGTCGGTAAATTTTTTTTGGAAAATATTTAACTAATCTGGAATTGAGATCATGCATTTTCTTAAGATGTACTCAGAGAACTCCATGCTGGATTAATTTGCAAATAGAACAAAACTACATTCCTTTAGAAGACATTAGAGCAGGAAAATTTCCATGGGAAGGCTCTTACCCCAGTTAAAACATTTCCTAGTAAGAAGGATATAAATGGAATATCTTTGAGATTAATATGGAAACTGAATTGAATCTCTACAGGTGACAAAGTGACAAGGGTAAAGATAATATTGGGTGCTCTTTTGAGGAAGAGAACTACGATTGGCTATCAGTAAAAACTTTCAGGTGTCGACCATCATTCTCCACCCCAAAACCCCCCAAAAAGTTACTTTAAAAGAACACTGGGGGGTGCCTGGGGGGCTTAGTCAGTTGAGCGTCCAACTTTGGCTCAGGTCACGGTCTCAGTGTTTGTGAGTTCGAGCCCCACATCAGGCTCTGTGCTGACAGCTCAGAGCCTGGAGCCTGCTTTGGATTCTGTGTCTCCCTCTCTCTGCCCCTCCCCTGCTCATGCTCTGTCTCTCTTTCAAAAAATAAATAAAACGTTAAAAAATTTTTTTTCTAAAGAACCCTGGGGATTATCGAACAGGGGACAAGATTATCGGAAGATGAAATCTGGTTTAGAGCTATCTCCTGACAACTTCTAAACCAGCGTAAGATGAAAAGGAGCCTTTCCAATGGCAGCAAAATCTTCAACACAAATATATTCACTGTTCGACAATTGGACCGTTTTGTTTCTTAAGACTGAACTCTGAAAAAAAAAAAACAATTACTGATGATTTAATGTTCTTCATTTTATGTCGTTTTTCCTTATTTTCCAAACACTTCCATTTTTAGCGAGGTTTCCTAATAATTGAACGTTTGAACAATAAACCATAACAATTATAAGTGCTTTTCTTGCTATTTGTAGTATGTTTATAATTTCTCTGATGCGTAAGATACAGGTCACACTTGAGTGGGTATTGTAAATATTTAAAATAATTGAAGTTAAATTATCACCGTATTTCATTAAAGTTGTGTACTCCAAGCTAGTAGGAACTTAATATCAACTTGCATTAGGACACGCTGTACGCCTTTTGCCTCAAATTGCTTTTTCAATAAAACTCATAGATTTGTTTTAATCGGCACACATTCTTTCAGATTATTGTGTTTGCTTCTGTTGTAGACTTCCAATAAAGGTTAGTTGCTGCTAAATTGAATGAGTAAAACGTACAAATAATAATTGACAAAACATTCATGACTCGTTGAAGCAAAAATTCTTTGGAAACAGAATAAAGCAGTCGTACACACTGAAAAGTCTCGTAAAACACAGTTAAATCTCTCCAAGGCAATGGCAGATCAGAGGGGCTGTCACATCTTGTGTGTCACTCAGTGTCTGAAATAAATGATATCAGCCTCTCCTAATCTAGGAGTTGATTTTAACAAAACAATTCAGCTCCGTACCAAGTTACAATAAGATGCGAATGATTGTCAGGCCTTGTATGTTTCTGGGTTTGCAGCTAAAGACTGAAGAAGTGAAGTCCCGCCAGACCTTCCCGGCAACACCGAGTCAACATTTTAGGGGATTAAGTACCCATAAATCAGAAATTGATCTCGGTTTGCGCGTAAGTTGTACATATTGAAAACAAGTAGCATTGCTGTGTTGGGAGTTTCGGGTTTTTGTTTTTTATCGTCGAAACCATGACATTAAGGAATATGGCTCCGCTGAATTCTTACACCGAGGGCTTTGGTTATTTTCGCATCTTTCAAAGGCCTGACAGTTTATTCAAGCTGATATAACCGTTCCTGTTCCCTTATGAGTTTGAAGAAACCGGGCTAGGTAAACTACCAACTAGACCTGAAGAGCTATTTTTTGAAAGAAAGTCTTTCTTAGCAAACATTGGAAACAATTTAAAAGCACATCAATAAGGAAAATGTTAAAGTATAAAAGATCTCAGTGCCATATAATTAAGTAAAAAAACATTGCAGAAGAATACATATAACATTTCTACAAAAGAATCCTCTAGAGGCGCGAGGGCTCCGCGGGGAAGAGGAGAGAGCAGCCGGGCGCAAAGGGGACGCGTCTGTGGATTATTTTGAAGGTAGACGCGAAGAAGCGAAGCAAAACCAGGTGCAAACGGGCCGAGAGCACAACAAGAAGCCCGAGGAAGGAATCGCAGCCTGTACCGGGTCCCTAGTGCTGCCCTAATGCATTAGCATAGCCGGAGGGGCCTGAGAGGTCGGGCCCTCCCAGTCCTGGAGGCTGGGAGACCGAGTGTCGGCAGGCGTGGCTTCTCCCGAGGCCCCTCCCCCGGCTCGCGGGTGGCCCTTCCTCCGTGCAAGTGTTCGTCCTGGGGACTGGCCCTCTACGCGCTCCTCTTCTCTAGTACAACACCGGTCACATTGGACCAGGGCCTGCCCTAAAGGCCTCACTGTAGCTTGAATCATCTCTTGGATGACCCTGTCCGCGTACAGTCACGTCCGGAGGTGCTGGGGCTGAGACTCCAACGCATGCATCTGGCGGGCGACACGATTCAGCCCATAACACGGGGTTTTCATTTTATCCGATTTATTTTTATGGGCATTCAACCTGCTTCCATCAGATGCAACACCATTTTATTTTTATTTTTTCAGGAGGCTTCATACCCAGCGTGGAGCCCAGCGTGGGGATAGAACTCACGACCCTGAGATCAAGACCTGAGCTGAGATCAAGAATCAGACGCTCAGGGCATCTGGGTGGCTCAGTGGGTGAAGCGTCTGACTTTTGATTTCTGCTCAGGTCACGACTTCACGGGGATTGAGCCCTGCGTCGGGCTTCGCACCCATGCTTAAGCTTCCATCTCTCCCTCTCTCTCTGCTCTCCTGCTTGCACGCGCATGCCCCCTACCTTCTCTCTCTCTCAAAAAAAAGAGTCGGACACTTAACTGACCAAGCCACCCAGGTGCCCCGAATACTAAACCATTTTAATAAACCCCATGAAGAGTACAGTTCTTCACAAACACTCGAACACCGATTACACACTTACTTCACTAAATTTTCTAAACAATTTAAATTAAAATTATCGTCTTACCATGACTGATTATTTGAAACTTCAGGTATTTTCACTTTACGGTTCCAGCCCAGCCTGTGTATACGCAGCCTGTGTATATCGGCTTTCACAGCGACCACGCGCAGTTCTAAACCAGAGAGAGGCTAAGCATACCCCAGGGAGGACTTGGAAAATGTGTCCTCAAAGTCTCAGATACTACAGCCCCCTTGGCTTCCCACTAACGCGCAACTTAAAGGTTGTAACCTCTCAACCCAGTACGCAGATGTCATTTCTGTAAGGCCCCCTCCTTCCTGCTCCTGTGGGACTTGGCTCGTCTCTCCATCGTCCTGCTCACTAGCTGTGTCCTGGGTTCCAGAAAGCTCTACCGGATGTGCTCCGGTCTGGACTGTGGGCAAGTCAGGCACAGACTGTGTGTCAACGCATCTTCCCGTCCCTCAGCTTGTAGCAAACTTAACACCAACTTAACACATTTGAGACCTAACTCCTGGCACCTCAGAGTGTCGCCATCTTTGGAACTAGGGTCATTAAAGATGTCATCAGTTATGGTGAGGCCATACCAAAATAATTTGAAATGACTGGTGTCCTCATAAAAAGGGAAGATTTGGACATAGACATGCAGACCGGGAGAATGCCACGTGACCACGAAGACAGGGACCAAGGCGACGCTTCTACCAGCCACGGGACGTCAAATCTTGCCAGCGAACGCCAGAAGCGAGGAGAGAGACATGCAATAAATGTCTCCCTCGTGGCCTCAGAAGGAACTAGCCCTGCCAATGCCTTGATCTTGGACTTCGGGCCTCCGGGACTGTGGTACGATCCATTTCTGTGTTTAGGACACCCGGTTGGTGGGACTTTCTGGCACCCCGAGGAAATGGATACAGTGCGTATCAATAAACGGAGTGAAAAAGAGCCTGATGAAAGCCGTCCGCAGACGGCGGGCCCCCCTGGGCCCTGTGGTTCCCCTTCCCTTAAGTATCTGTTGGATGTGATTCCCTTCACTTGCCTGTCCCCCTGCTGCTGTGCCTCCTCCGACAAGATGGCATAGGCTCCTAAGTGACAGCAAGAAGGCGTATTTCTGGCACCGCACAGGGCGCCTCATTGTCCCTCTGGTGAACCAAACGTTTGTTCTTGAGTGCTACTGAAGCTGTCATTTGTTCGAAGTAACGCCTTACCCCAGAGAAGGGGTCAGATGGCAAGAAAGGAGCTTCTAGAGCTCAAACTTAGCAGCGGCACAAACTTATTTGCAGGCACAGATTTTTAAACAGCGCCCCACTTGTGCCCGGGCCCGGCAGGGGCTGTGGGGTGACATCCACTTCCGGCTCTCACGCTCATTTATCGTCTCGGAGACCATTCTCCATGTCTCGCAGCCACGGCTACGGGTCTTACTCAGAAGGGGATACTGGGGATCCCCACATCAGTTTGGGGGAACTGAGATAGAGAACCAATTTGCACATGTGGCTCATGCCCGTCCCCCGTCCTGTGGGCTGCGAGGCCCTGAATGTTCCATCGTGTACAATTCAGGTATCTTCACGGCCGTGGATCAGGCACCATGAAGTCCCAGTTCAATGCTTGTTTGTCTGTGCGTTTATTATTGTTCAGGATTGTTCTCCAAATGCATCCATACGCAACACACAGCTAGGATGGGTTCGTCTGAAAAAGAAAAACGAAAGGGAATTCAAGTCCCCTGAGCAGGTGTAGGCTTCTGGGCAGACGTTAGCTCACTGAAGCTCAACGAAGATAAACCCCACTTGGAGACCTGGTATTACGTCTCTATTTTCACAGGGAGAAATTGAGGTTTACAGCAGTTCAATTACATGCTCACATTCATTGGACTCGCTGACGGCAGGCCGGGGACGCAAGAACCACATCTGTCTGGCTGCCCGGCTGGTGCCTTTTCCGCGTTACCAACAGGGTTGTAAAAAGGCTGGGCGGCTGTGCAGACAAGAGGCAGAAAAGCGAGCCAGGGATCATTGCTGTAAAGGGGTGTAAAACAGAGCTGAGGGCTTCCAGAAAACCAAGGATCAGATTGTGGGCTCTCATCTGATCAACAGGCCTGAGCAATTCATCAGGAAAAAGAGGCTTTCTGAGAAGTTTGCTACAGTGCTCTTTTGGAATTACGGCATCAATATAATTACGCCCAACGTCTCCCACCACCCAGGAACTGTCTAATCGCCCTCCCTTGGAAAACAGGGGCCATGACGGAGTGGGTTCGGTTGTGGGAGGTGTCCAGGGAGTGTGGGCAGTGTGGGGAGGTGAGACACAATCGCTGGAGGCAGGAAGCCAGGGAGACGGCCGGCCAGTGTTAGAATGAACAGGCTGGTGCGGGGTCTCCAGGCCACGTGGGTTTGGGCCCGGGGGGGGGGGGGGGGGGGGGGGGGGGGGGGGGGGGGGGGGGGGGGGGGGGGGGGGGGGGGGGGGGGGGGGGGGGGGGGGGGGGGTGGGGGGGGGATGTGCACGCATATGCAGATGAAGGAACCGGTGCTTGGCAAGGTCAAAGCAGATGGAAATAGGGTAGGTCTGGAGCCATCCCTGCCCCAAAGGCCATCTGCTTACGTGCACTGTTTAAGTAGCACCTTGGGGTGCACCTGTACAGACATATAAACAGGCATACACATTTTCCAACTGGCCATTTTTTACATCATCCCTTGATTAAAAAAAAAAAATGTTTATTTTTGACAGAGAGCAAGCATGAGCAGGGAAGTGGCAGTGGAAGAATGAGACAGAGAATCCAAAGCAGGCTCCGCACTGTCAGCATAGAGCTGTGAGATCGCCGCCTGGGCCGAAATCAAGAGTGGGACGGACGCTTAACCGACTGAGCCGCCCAGGCGCCCTTACATCATCCCTTGATTAAAGGTGAGACCAGTCCGGTTCCAGGAAGCCATTCCTGTGGGCGGTTCGAGTAACGGGCTGCCAGCCTTGGATGCAGAGCCGTCTAGAAACAGCTTCCACAAATGGGCATAAAAGCAGCTGAGTGTTTGCGGGGTCCCCGTGCCCTTGGACGTGCTGAACCCGCCTGCAGACAGGCTCTAAGGTGTTTCCTCTGTGGCAGCCCGCCCCCCTGGTGACCCCAGAGCCTTTGCAGCAGGGGGTGTGGGGGGGAATCACAGCAGCCTGTGTCTCTGAAGCAGAAGGGCCGCCTGTGTCATCACACTGGCCTCGTGGCTCTGCCAGGCCAGTCACCCCGAGCTCCGTAAGTGGACATTCCTCAGCGCCGACCTCCACGGCGCCTGCAGCCAAGCCCGGCGTGTCCCAGGGCACATTTGGAGAGCTGGCCCTGGACCCCCACCAGCCAGGCCTCAGCTGCGGCCCGGAGAGTCCGGCGGACAGGCTGGGTAATCGAACCTACGTGAGCTGTCGACTTTGTCCACCAAGCAGTGAGGGCGCGGAGGAGAACTCGCCTTGTCCAGAAAGAATTCAGTTCCTCATCGTTCTGCGCCTGGCTCTGCCGCCTGCGGGGACTTCTTTCCAGCAATTAAGATAAACAAGCCCGCATGTGCCCAGCCCACCTTGGGGGAGAAGGTGTCAGGAGACAAAGATGCCGCGGAATTTGAAATAAAATGTGTTTAAGAGCAGCTTGGCTCTCTGGAGTTGGGAAGTGGCTTTGCTCAGAGGTTGAGAGTCTTAACTTTGGAACTGGAAGAGAAGGCAGGGCTCACGTGGTCCAGCCTCTGTATTTTATGGCAAAGGAGACTGGGGACTAGTTTTTCTGGGCTCACAGCCGGACTAGAGGAGCTGAGGCCGTGGTCTGCTCTGACTGTGGGTGCCGTGCTCTCCCGCCCAGTGAAGGGGGCCAGTAGGGAGGCTCAGTCCATCAAGTTTCCGACTTTGGCTCAGGTCGTGATTTCACGGTTTGTGAGTTCAAGCCTCCAGTCGAGCTCTGTGCTGTCAGCAGAGAACCCGCTTCAGATCCTCTGTCTCCCTCTCTCTCTACCCTTCCCCTGCTTGCTCTCTCTCTCTCTCTGTCTCTCTCTCTCAAAAATAACTATTTTTTTAAAATACAGTTTAAAAACTAAAATTAAAATAAAAAAATAAAAACATTATTCAGACTAGATTTGTCTTCGAAAAGTCTTGGGCCAAGAGGACTGTGCAGGAGACGGCTGCTGTAATAGTCTGATGTCAGAGATACTGACCGCGCAGAGTGGGGGCGGTGGGGGTAGAGAGGAAGAGAATAACAGCTAACAGCAAGCCGAGAATATCTGATGACTAATGAGATGGGTCACGAAATGAATCATAAACCGTGCACAGAAGCTGTATCACCTGTCCTTGAACTCTCAGTGTCCCCCGCCCCCCCATACATGGCTTGTAGGTGATCCAGAAATGGCGGAGGAGTGAACGAGAAGTCAAAGATGGCCAGCGATTGTCAAAAGGCAGGTAGGTGATCAAACGGCTACTTAAAACAACGAGTCCGCCGGTGCCGCTCTTATTCCCTCTGTGTAACCAGTAGCCTGAGAAGTAAACAGAAAGAGCACTTTACAAAGAGTCCAGGAGGAGACGGAGGAGCTGGGCGGGGGGAGGGGGTAGAGAAAGGGGAGAAAGTAACGAATGGTGCGTTTTCCGCGGCAGAAGCGAGGGTCCCTGAACCTCGAGGGGAGCCCCACGTGGGAGCATAAGGCACCCCGGCCGGGCAGAGGGAACCCCGGCTCGGCCGCAGGGCAGAGCGGGGCCTGTCGCCCTGGGGACCCCGCGCCGCCGCAGCGGAGCTTCTTCCTTTCCTTCCACGCCCCCGCCCCCGCGCCCTCCCGCGAACCCCGGAGCGGCTGAGAGCCCCGAGGGAGACCCCGAAAACCCAAAGGACGAGACATCGCGGAACGCTGACCCGCTGGCACGGAAGGAGGACTTGACGCCATCTCGGCGAAAGCGAACGGAACAGGCGCAAATGCGAAGGCAACCAGGGAAGATGCGGGAGACGGTGCGGCCACGAAGGCACTCCGGCAGGAGACCCGCGGGCGTCCGCGCAGCGCAGGCCTGACGCGCACGCGTGGGGCGGAAGCGGCGCTCAAAGGGATTACACACACCTTCCTGGAAGCGCGCGCGGTCTGCAGATCGAGGGGCCGCTCCTCGATCCCGGGGATTCTGGCGCCGAGGCTCTGCCCCAAGGCTCACCCCGGAGAAGCTTTGGAACTTCGGGCACAGGTGGAGAAATGTCCGGCCGTCCCCAAAAGCGTCATCGGCTCTAAAAGAAACAAGGGAGACTGACGGAATTCCTCCCAGCCGCCAAAGCCTTAGACAGTGGACGGGTGTCTACAGCGCGACCTAAGGTTATTCTCAGCCGCGAAGGCACCGTTGAAATGCGGAGGCAACAGACAGACGTCTTCAGACAGGATCTCAAGTCTTCTTTAAAAAAAATCTGCAAAAGACCTTACCGACTGATGGGTGAGCCATGGTTTCAAAACAAGCAAAACCCATGGAGGGTAAGGAAGCCCTGATAAAAGACTGACAAGTAGAGACGGAATCCACTTAACTATACCGTGAAAACCAAATAATCACGAGAACGCGTAATTACGGAGCACAGTGTACGCGCGTTAGGAATCTGAAAAGTACCCAAATTATCATACGATCGACAAAATTCCGAGGAGGTCATCTGAGAGAAGCATTAACATTTTCACCCGTTAGAGAAAGGAATCAATCAGTATTATCTGAAATTGATACCGAAAATTACAGAAATCAACAATAACCCCGCCTCTTCGTTCTTTTCATGTTCTTCATAATTGCTTTCTTTAATCCTGCAGGAATCTTTGGGAAACAGCCCTCTTGGGCTGAGAAACCTTCACCTGACCTCAGTAATTCTTTTGGCTTCACTGAGTGTTTGTCAAGTACAACTAAAACGAAGTGCCTACAAAATTAAAGACGGCTTCTATTATATGATCCCAAGTTTATTTATAAAAGTGATTTTGCTCATGAGCGGTCTCTACCCCCAATATGAATAGAAAATATTCAGATCGTGTTCTTATTTAGGAGGGGGGGAGGGGGGCTTGCGGGCCTCTCTCCATATTTAGGACCGTTTGAATTCTTCATACTAAAGCAGTTTTTGTTTTGTTTTTAAAATCTTTACATTGGAGTAGAGCTGACTCGTAACGTTCGTCGCAGGTGTAAACATAGTGATTCTACAACTCTATGCATTATGCTGGGCTCACCACAAGTGTAGCTACCATCTGTTGCCACACAATGCGACGATAATGACAATGACTGCACTCCCTGCGCTGTGCCTTTGTCCCCGAGACTTATTCACTCCATCGCTGGGAGCCTGTGTCTCCCACTTCCCTTCACCCGTCTTGGCCAGCCCACACACACTCCCCTCTGGCAACCATCAGTTTGTTCTCTGTATTTATAGATCTGATTCTGATAATACGCATTTCTTAAGTTTATTTATTTATTTTTGATAGAGAGACAGTGCAAGCAGGAGAGAGGCCGAGAGAGAAAGAGAGAGAGAATTCCAAGCAGGTTCGGCACCATCAGCACAGAGCCCGATGCAGAGCTTGAACTCACCAACTCTGAGATCTTGACCGGAGCTGATCAAGAGTCCAATGCTTAACTGACTGAGCCACCCAGGGGCCCCTGATAATAAGCAGTTTGTAACAAGAACAATTTATAATTTCTTACACTAGAAAGGCTGGCGGGACTTCTGTCCAGGTGACGACCAGAGCTCATCCCGGATCATGTGGAAGTGGGTGAGACTTGATTGGGTGGCTATCTTCAGAAAGAGTCCCAAGTCGTTGTCAGGGCTTCCAAGGTCCCTCATGACACACTCCCTGCTTACCTTTCTAGCCTCGACGTTCTGAGTTACTCCATCAAGGTCATGTATTTCAGGCTCCAGGCATGTGGAGCCACTCAAAATCTCCTGGCCAGGTGCCCACTCCCCTCTGTGCGCCTCCGAGTCTCTGCCCGCTCTGCGTGCACCACCGTTTTGCACCTCACCCCCCCGCGCTCCACCATGCTCTTTCCCTGGATAGTTCGTTCTCATATTTTTGAAAAAGTATTATTTTTTATTGTGATAAAATATATGTGAACATAAAATTTATCATTTTAACCATTTTTAAGTGTGCAATTAAGGGGCATTATGTATTTTTTCACACTGTTGTGCGACCGTCACCACCGTCCAGCTCCAGGACATCTTCCCAAGCCGAATCTCTGTCCCCATTAAACCGTTCCCATTCCTTCTTCCCCACAGCCCCTGGCAACCTTTATTTTACTTTTTATCTCCGTGTATTTGCCTACTCAGGGTACTTCGTGTAAGTGGAACAGTACAACGTTTGTCCTTCTGTGTCTGTTTATTTCACCCGGAATAGTGTCTTCAAGGCTCAACCATGTTGTAGCACGTGTCAGAATCTCCTTCCTTCTAATGGCTGAATAGTACTCCGTTGAATGGACGTACTACATTTTGCTTTCCCTTTCATCTGTTGATGGACATCTGGGTAGTCTCCACCTTTGGGGTTTTGTGAGTAATGCTGAACACTGAACACCGATGTACAAATCCTTCTCATTTTTCTTTTAAGTAGGCTCCGTGCCCAGCATGGAGCCCAGTGTGGGGCGTGAACTCACAACCCTGGAATCAAGACCTGAGCTGAGATCGAGAGTTGGTGCTTAACTGACCAAGCCACCGAGGCACCCCTAAATCCTACTCATTTGAAAGATTAACTTGGACCTTATCTTCTCCCCAAAGCCATTCCTGCTTTCCCTATTTGGGACTGGCACCAGCCCATCATGTTCTCATGAGATCTTGTGTATATACAATCGTATCTGTCAGGTTATATCACGATTGCTGGCTTATAAGCTCTGTTTGTCATCTTCGTCCACTAGACTACTGGCTTCTTGGGAGCAGGAATCATTCCATTTGCCTCAGAATCCCCAGTGGGTCACCTATGCTTAGAGCACAGGCAACACTCGATTACATTTAGGAAAAAAGATTAATTGGCCAGGGTTGCAGCATATTCTAGAAAAACAGCTGGACCACCGATGTCAGATAACATAAGAATCCCACAGACGTTCTACTATGTGGACTCATCAGAGTGCAAAGCTGGTAGGGAAAGGGGAAAACAAACAAACAAACAAGCAAAAAACTAAACAGAAATAGTGAGAGAGAATCTCTGAAGATGTTTTATCCCTGGGAGCCATCTTGGCAGCAACCCTATCCCTATTGCTGAGTCTTTAACATTTCTTGAGAATTACCCGTTGCATACTGTGTTGGGGTTCTCTAGAGAGACAGGATGAATCGGATGTATGTACATGTGGAGACAGGATTTATTATAAGGAACTGATTCGTGTATTAAGGGAAGCTTGCAAGTCCTGAGATCCACGCTTGGCAAGCTGGAGGGCCAGAGGAGCTGATGGCACAGTCCCAGCCTAACAGTCAGCAGGTTCGAAACCCAGGAAGAACTGATCTTTCGGTTGAAGTCCAAAGGTAGGAGAAAAGCCCATGTCCCCAGTTCGAAGGCCATCGGGCAGGAAGAATCCTCTGTCACTCCCAGGAGGGGCAACTTTCTGTTCCAGTCGGGCCTTCAACTGATCGGAGAAGGCCCACCATATCACAGAGAGCAATCTGCGTGACTCAGTCTACAAATCTAAAGGTTAACCTCATTCAAAACTAGCCTCACAGAAATACTCAGAATAATATCTGGTTGTCCCCATGGCCCGGTCACGTTGACACAGAAAATTAGCCAGCACCCGTAGCTTCCCAAGCCACACATGGGCCCAATTTTCTGATCCAACATAGGGTTGAGCAGGGAAATAACCTTAGAAGAATGTGTTTGTCCTTAACATACACATACAAGAAACGTCATAGCCTCTTTATTCATCATCAAGAAGCAACCCAAACGTGCATCAACAGTAGAACGGAGTTGCATCGCGATATATTCGCTAACACAGATGCTCGGCGCCCTGCTGCCAGGAGCCGGCCACGGGGAAATGATCTGAAGAGAGCAAGTACGAACCAGGCTCCGTGCAGGCGGCTGGGCTCCTTCTATTTCTTCCGCGGCTTTACTGTACTCTCACTTTTCTCCAGTTTTGCGTCACTCGATTTTAGAATATAATTTCTCAAAATAAGATTTCATAGTGTTTGGGGTGGTTTGTGTCCTATCTTTATATGTACTCTCCTACCCAGCGGGGCTCACTGGTCCCGGCACCGAAGTGTGACGGTGGCCCGGGCCCGCAGCTGGAAGTGCAGACCGAGGCCCTCCGAGCAGCCCTCCGCCTCCAGGGGGCGGAAGTTAGTTTCCCTTCAGTGGAGTTGAGCCCCCACGGGGAAAAAGGTTAACGGATACTCTTGTCCGATGGCTGGAGATTCACGGCTGGGATGGAAGGTCCCTCAGGAGCAAGGAGGACAGGGAGGCAGGAGTAAAAAGACTCGAAAGTCTCCCAGGAGGTTACACAACGACTAGCCTGGACCCTTCAAAAATGTCAATGTCTGGAAAGACAAAAACAGCAAGAGGAGTCCCCTGGGAGGAAGAAGACTACGGTTTTGTGAAATTAAACAAAATGTGTGGTATTTGATTGGACCCTAAATTGGGGGTGGGGGAGAGAGTTTAGAGAGTGTTTTGGAGACAATTGTTCAATATTAGCTCTATTGTCAATAATCTGCTTTACATCAGTTCAATATCCTGACTGTGCAAGGAATTTCCTGAACATTTCTCAGGACATGGATGCTACGGGATTTCGGAGTAAAGAGGCACAAGATCTTTGAAGGGAGTCAGCGCTCACCCCCCAAACCCTTGTTTCTTTGTATCCATGTACCTATGTCTCTCTAAGGATACAGAGAGAAAGCAAATGTGGCAAAACGTTAACAAATGATGGATAATCAGGTGAAGGATATATGAGCTTTCATTAGACAATTTCTGCAACTTTTCTGTAGGTTTGGAATTTTCCAGATGCAAAGTTGGGGAAATTTGTTTTTAAGTATATGTATTTATTTTGAGAGAGACAGAGAAAGTGAGCGGGGGCAGGGAAGAGAGAGGAGAGAGAGAATCCCAAGCGGGCTCCATGCTGTCCACCCAGAGTCCCATGCGGGGCTCAGTCCCCACAACAGTGAGATCGTGACCGGAGCCCAAACCAAGAGTCAGATGCTTGACCGAGCCGCCCAGGTGCCTTGACATGTTCTTAATAATTTCTTGTGTTGGTTTATGTGTAGAAAGCTTACGTGTCCAAAATTAGGTGGCTCGGTGAAATCCAGGAAGCTCAGAGGCACCCTGGACTGCTGTCATTACATCTCTAGTGCTTTGTGTATCTCCTGGAGTGTGGTAGGCGTGCATTAAATATTTCTTTCTTTCTCCTTTGTTTTTATGGAGATCTAACTTCTATCCAGAAATTACAGAAAGTGCACAAATCTTAAGTGAGCAGCTGGGTTGTTAGGGCATATGCACGCTCCCTTGTAAGCGTTTCAACAAAGAGAACATTTTCAACACCGCCGAAGACCCCCCTCGTTCTCTCTCCTGGTTAATAGCGCCCCTCTCCAGCAAAAGGTGACTTTATTCTGATTCCGTCAGCATACACTAGTCTTGCCTGTTTGTGAACTTTATTTAGACGGCCTCATACAGTATGTATTCTTTTATGTCTAGCTTCTCCCTTTAATAATGTTGTTGCACGTAGCAGCGGTTAGTTTTATGCTGCTTTATAATATTTATGCAGCTTTATAATATTGTAAGAACTATACCACAATTTAAAAATCCATTCTGCTGTTGACAGACACTTGGGTTTGCTTCTTGTTTGTGAATGAAGTAGCTATGAAGATCCTTGTACATGTATTTTCTGGACAAACATTCCTTTCGGTTGCATATTTATCCAGGACTAGAATTTCTAGGTCACGAGATACACATATTTTTGGCTTCGGTAGAGAACTACAAAATAGTTGTGTACAATAGTCGTTCCAAATCACAGTCTCCCCAAGAACACGTGAGCATTTTGATTGCTTCATATCCTTGTCGACATCCTTGATATTGTCAACCTTTTTGTTTTAGCCATTCTAAAGGCACCTGTGTGGCTCAGTCGGTTAAGTGGCCAACTTCGGTTTGGGTCATGATCTCGTGGTTTGTGGGTTCAAGGCCCATGTTCGGCTCTGTGCTGACAGCTCAGAGCCTGCAGCCTGCTTTGGATTCTGTGTCTCCTTCTCTCTCTGCCCCTCCCCCACTCAGAGCTAAGGGTCTCTCTCTCTCTCAAAAATAAACATTAAAAAAAAATTTTAGCCATTCCGGTGAGCTATTCCATTGTAATTTTAATATTAAGCATTTATTAAATGCATCAAACGATATGCCTATAAAACGGAATATTACATAGCGACAAACAAATGTGTTTGCAAAGATTTAATATTCTGCACATATACACTTATATGTTAGAGATGAAAAATATATAAACTTGGTTTGTGGTGTCTGTGGTTTTTATTTCGGTGTACACATATTAATAAAGAAGACTAGAAGAAATTCACCGAGACATTAGTGGTTGGTTCTGGATGATGGTTTTAGTTTCTTTTTCCTCATACTTTTCTGTAATCATGAGATGTTCTACCATGAGCAGAAATTACTTTTAAAAACAAAAGAAAACAACAAAGGTTATTTTCAGAACAGTGTCAGCCTAGGAAAATGAACCTCTACGTTCAAAAACTCAACCCTACTTCTCCGGGCCTGTTTTATCCCGCGTAACTCGAGCCCGCAGCGCGATCACGGGCCTGTGCTGGTCTCCACTTCGGCACTCAGCCAAGGTCAGCTTTTGAAAAAGAAGTACTTCCGGGACGGCCCGGGAGGCGGCACCCTCAAGGGAGGGGTAGAAAGTGAAAGACAACGTCCAGGGCGAGGCACTACGGCAGATTCCCGCCTTCCCGCCGGACCCTGAATTCCACAGGGCCCGGGGAGAGGGCTTCTGGAAGGAAGGGAGGAAACGGGACCACAAAGCGGGCATTCTCGGCTGCACGGGGATCAGGGACAGCGCCGAGGGCCTTCTCGGTCCCGGCGCGAGGGTGGAGGTGAGCATGCGCGAGCGCCCGCGGGAGGGAGGGGGTCCGGGGCTCCCCCTTCACTCCCGACAACCGTGCGACCCGCTCGCTCAGCGCATGCGTCCTTTAAGAATCCCGGAAATGGTAACTGGTCCGGGTATGGAGGCGTGGACCCCGCGTCTCTGGCACCGTGTTCCACCTTCATGTGGTGTCCAAGACCACTTACACTTATTCCCGCCTCTCCGCAGTGTTCCTTTGTATTCTTGGTATTTAGGCGGCTCTGTTTTCCGGAGAAATCCAGGCAGCTGCTCCAAGCCGCAAGTGTGCAGATTTAATTCGGCTGATGTGGGAGGCCCAGGCTTCACTGTTAAAAACCAAAAAAACAAAAACAAAAACAAAAGGCACCAAAAAAACAAAACTCCCTAAGTGATTCGAAGGTACAGGCAGGGTTGACGAGCAGCGGTACCTCCCTGCTCTTAGCTTTTGAACACAGCACACACGTGCTTTTTATTTTCTGTCAACTCCACTTCATTCCAAGCCTGTCTTTCTTCTCTGAGGTGTTGGGCACCGCCTCCAACTTTGATGGATGTGTCCAAACTCTCATTTTCTGCTCATGCCTTTTAAAAAGTTACAAGATCAGAGAGCTGACCTGTGGCGTGATGGTATTTAGGTGTCTCTTTTTTCCTTTACCATCAGGATAATTTGTGACAATCAGAGAATGATTTTTGAGAACTGTGAACACGGAATCGTCTTCATGTTTTTTTCTCATCTTTTTGCACACCGATGTGTTAAAGGTTTGGAGTATATGTTGATGTCTAGCATTCCCTTCTAGGTGTCACCAAGGTTGTTTCCAGTGGAAGTAGGAAAAATCGCCCTAAATAGATTAGATGGCCTATCCAGAAATATCCAGCATGGCTTCACACCGAGCAAAGCTGTCCTGTAATATACTTGGGGGGAGGGAGGGGCAGTTGCTCTGCAACTTCAAGGCCCTGGCTTTGGCCCCGGGCAGCCCCCCTCGGGTTCACAAGGTGACTGTAGTGGATTCAGTCATGACATCCAGACGTAATCATGTCCAGAGGCAACAAAAAAATGTCTCCTGTAAGTTCCCCTTGGGAGTGAGAACTTTCTCCAGAAACACCATCAGCTGAGTCCCTTCAAGTTTCGTTTGCCAGGATCAGTCCCATGCCCACTCCTAAGCCCATCACACCAAAAGGAATGGACTTTAGCCTGGGAGCTGGGACAAGACCACACACACTTCCCTGAGCCACATGGGGACAGGAGCAGAGTGTAAAAAAATCAGAGCCCAGCCAGCAAGGAAGAGGGGAAAGTGTTAGAGAAGCACCAAGCACGGTCTGCCTTAAATACTTTAATCATCACAGAAATCTGCGAGGACGTGACTATGGCATTATCAGCAAGTCAAGAGCCAATGGATTGTCTTGGTGAATAAGAACTCCAGTGAGGGTCTGGGGCACCTGGGTGGCTCAGTAAACTGAGTGTCTGACTTTGGCTTGGATCATGGTCTCAGTTTTCGTGAGTTCGAGCCCGGCACCGGGCTTGCGGTCCACGGACAGAGCCCACCTTGGTTTCTCTGTTTCCCTCTCTACCCCTCCCCCACTTATGCGCCTGCGTGCTCTTTCTGTCTCAAAAATAAACATTAAAAAAAAAAAAAAAGAACGCCAGTGAGATCCTGCTCTATCGGCACAAGGACCTTGCCTCAGTGGTTCCTGATGGACTCAGAAAACAATAGCCCGAAGCTGAAGTGTTAGCCCATGTTTTTGTTGTCTCGTCTCCCCTCATCAGATGCTCCTCATCTGCCTCACGCCTCACAGCTGTGAAGTTCCATGTACGTCTTCTTAACGCAGTGCTGCTTTCCACCCCTTTAAACCTCTTCTGAACAATCCTACATTTTAGTCAACAAATCCCATCTCAAATTTTGAATCCTGTCCTGTGTTAATACATCTACTTCTGTGATTATTGTCCAAGCTCTGTAACCTGGGATCTGTATCTGAAACCACGTCTCATTGGTGAATTCCTGGTGAAAGGTCCCGGACCAATCAGTCAGGCCCCACCCCTCACCAGACCAGCTGGGACCAATCCTTATAGCACTGGTAACACCCCCCCCAAAATAGAGACACCTGTTTCCCGCCTTGGAAACTAGAGACACCTGTTTCCCACCTTGGAAATGTGCTTAAAAGGAGCCTGCGCGCTCCTCTCGGGGCCGCAATTTTACGGAGTGGCTGACCCCGGCATGCTGGAATCTCAGTGAACACTCTTGTCTTTGCATCCGTGTCTCGTGCTCTTCGGGGGACGATCCGAGGACCCAACGTTTGGTGCATGGGCCGGGAATCTCACCCTCAAAGACCCAGACTGCGCTGAGCGTTGGACAGGGCGGCTGGTAAGCGAGCGCTCTGTGTGTTTTGTTGTCCTTGTGTAGTGTCTGTGTGTAGTGTCCGTGTCCTTGTGTAGCGTCTCTGTGGCTCGAGCTTAACGGGAAACCCGGGAGCCAGGCGGACGCGCTAGTGGCTCCCGCACCAGGGTGAGGCAAGAGACGTCTGGATCTCACTTCAGGTTAAGGAGATCGGCGATTTTCTTCAGTTCAGTAACTCTGGCGGGACAGAGCGGGTCGCTTCTGCCTGACGGAGCCCGTGGAAAATGGGATAGGCCGTCGTCCCATTTTTAGGTTCTGTGCTTTGTTTTGTTTCAGTACCTGTACGTCGTATTGTTCTTGTTGTCTGTGTCGTCTTTGTAATCGGTGTGTGGATTACCGTGGGGCAGGCAGAGTCGACGCCTCTAACCATTGTTTTAAACCATTTCAAGGACTTCCGGAAGCAGGCGGAGGATCTGGGACTATCAATTCACAAAGGAAAACTTTGTCTTTTGCAGGAATGAGTGGCCAACATTTGATGTAGGGTGCCCTGAGGAAGGGTCTTTTGACCTCCCCACCATAGATCAGGTTAGAAATAAGGTATATGGGAGTCCAGGCCATCTGGACCAGGTCCCTACATTACGACCTGGCAAGTTCTAGTCGAGCGACGCCCCAAATGGCTGGCACCTTTTCTGCCCCCAGCTCGAGCAGTCATCGCAATGGAGATGGAGAAGAAGCTGGTGACGAAAAAGGGCCCAGAACCATCTGCTCCCGCCATGGCCCCACTTTATCCTGTCCTGCCTCCCTCGGATGGGAGGTTGGAGGAGGAAATTCTGACGCTGCCACTAGGTATTTACCCCAGGGAGGGGGGAGGGTGCGGTGGGAGGGGGAGTGGTAGAGGTGGCAGAAACAGCAGGAGTGGCAGGAGGGCGGGAAAAAGCTTCCAGTAACATGGCAGGTGATGCAACTAGCCCGCCCCATACCCGAGCTCGCGGGTGGAGGGAGGCCCGGCTGCTGGAACCAGGTTCGGTGACCCTTCCCCTATGAGCTATAGGGCCACCTGATGTAGATGGGAGGTGACACCTAGTCTGCTGGCCTTTCACTACTAGTGAGCTTCATAACCAGAAGCTATAAAACCCCAAATTCTCTGAGAACCCTGGTAAACTGATTGATTGGTTAGATTCTGTCTTATTTACCCATCAGCCCACCTGGGACGATTGTCACCAGCTGTTAAAAATCCTCTTTACTACAGAAGAACGGGAGAGGATCCTGGCCAAGGCCCGGAAATTGGTTCCGGGCCCGGATGGGAGACCCACGGCCACCCCAGATCTCCTCAATTTAGGACGGCTGGAGTGGGACTTGAACAACGAGGAAGGTAGGGAGAGGGTAAAGGTTCACCGCAAGACTCTAATGGGGGGGTCCGAGCGGCTGCCAGACAGCCCACAAATTTGTCTAAGGTGAGTCAGGTAAAGCAGAGACCGGAAGAGTCCCTAGGGGCCTTCCTGGAGAGATTGATGGAGGCCTATCAGACCTACACTCCCCTAGACCCGGAGGCTCTGGAGAATCGATCGGCTGTAAGTCTGGCCTTCTTCAGTCGGCCCCTGATAGATGCCAGAAGCTGCAGCGGCTGGAAGGATTTGAAGGTAAGAGGCTGGCTGAGCTCTTGGCTGTGGCTGAGAAGGTTTACAACAACCGGGAAATCCCGGAAGAAAGACACACTCGGGGTTTAGGGAGGATACTGCTGGCAGCATCAGCTGACCCTGAAACTAAAAGGCAGGAACTCGGGGACATGGCTTAGGGGGAAAAAGTATGGCTCCGCAGGTTTCAGAAAGACCAGTGCGCCTACTGTAAGGAAAAGGGCCACTGGAAGAAAGAGTGCCCTAAGCGCCGGGGTGATGGAACTAAAATTTTAGAATTAGGCAAATTGGATGACTGAAGGGGATGGGGTTTGGAGCCTCTCCCCGAGACTTGGGTAACCCTAAAAGTGGAGGGGAAACTAATATGCTTTATGGTCGATACTGGGGCTCAGCACTCAATTTTGAAACAACCTCTAGGCAGAATATCTCAAACAATCGTGGGTGCAGGGAGCCACGGGGATAAACGGATATTCATGGACTACCTGAAGAACGGAAACCTGGGAAAGGACCACATAACCCATGCCTTCATGGTCATCCATGAGGGCCATTTGTGAGTGGGGAGAGATTTGCTCAGGAAAGTGGGGGCTCACATTCATTTCAACTCCTCTGGAGTCTTGGTAAACAATTCCGGTGAGGCTAAAAATGTCTTAACCTTGGCCTTGGAAGAGGACAACAGGTTATTTAAAGAACCACAACTGTGGAGAGGGAGAACTAGTGAGCGTGTTCTCCGGCTGGACGCAGGAGATCCCTGAAGCTTGGGTGGAAGCGGTGTGGGGGGTGGTGAGCAGGTACAGTAGAGTAAGGTAGTAGGGGCGAGCCCCCAGCCTAGGACCCAGGCGGGTGAGCCCGTAGAATAGAGTCCAGCAGAGTAGGAGGGGCGAACCGCCAGCCTAGGATCCGGGTGGGTGACCCTGGACAAGTAGAGTCCGGTAGAGTAGGAGGAGCGAGCACCCACCCTAGGACACGGGCAGGTGAGACCATAGGTTAGAGTCCAGTAGAGTAGAGTAGGAGGGGCGAGCCCCAGCCTAGGACCCGGTGGGTGAGCCCGTAGAGTCCTGTAGAGTAGGAGTGGGGAGCCCCCAGCCTAGGACCCGGGCAGGTGAGCTCGTAGAGTAGAGACCAGTAGAGTAGAGTAGGAGGGGCGAGCCCCAGCCTAGGATCCGGCGGGGTGAGCCCCTAGATTACAGTTCAGTAGAGTAGGGTAGGAGGGGCGAGGCCCCCAGCCTAATACCCGGGCGGGTGAGCCCATAGAGTTGAGTCCAGTAGAGTAGGAGGGGCGAGCCCCCAGCGTAGGACTGGGGTGGGTGAGCGAGTAGAGTAGACTAAGGTAGTAGGGGCGAGCCCCCAGCGTAGGAGCCCGGGTGGGTGAGCGAGAGGGGTAGTAGGGGCGAGCCCCCAGCGTAGGAGCCCGGGTGGGTGAGCGAGAGGGGTAGTAGGGGCGAGCCCCCAGCGTAGGAGCCCGGGTGGGTGAGCGAGAGGGGTAGTAGGGGCGAGCCCCCAGCGTAGGAGCCCGGGTGGGTGAGCGAGTAGGGTAGACTAAGGTAGTAGGGGCGAGCGCCCGGCCTCGGAGCCCGGGTGGGTGAGCGAGCCAGTAGGGTAGAGGGTAGTATAGTCTATAGCATCCAGTCTATAGCATCCAGTCTATAGCATCCAGTCTATAGCATCCAGTCTATAGCATCCAGTCTATAGCATCCAGTCTATAGCATCCAGTCTATAGCATCCAGTCTATAGCATCCAGTCTATAGCATCCAGTCTATAGCATCCAGTCTATAGCATCCAGTCTATAGCATCCAGTCTATAGCATCCAGT